>JARVGS010066059.1:0-11121 GCA_031762315.1 Hypsolebias antenori
TACATATATGAGTGGGTGTGGGTGTGGGGGTTATTTTAAACCCTTTCCACACTCTTGCAATATTATAAACAATGTTTCTAAACTCTAAACGTTGTAAAAGAGCACAGAATGTCATGATTTCATCTCTGTGCCTCCGCTGCTCTGAGCCACCAGCAAACGTTTTTGGCCACGCCCACTTTCCCGCTCTGCACGGAGAACAGTTGATCAGCTGCAGGAGGAAGCTTTTTCTGTAGATGTGGGCTGCACACAGGAACAGCAGGTGCTAAATAATTTATTTTAAATAAAAAGTTCATGCCAATCGTGCAGCTCATCTATCAATCAGCCAATTGTGTGTCATATCCGAACTTATTTTGAAAAACCGCGATAAAGCAAGTCTGCGAAAAATGAACCGCGAAGTAGAGAGGGACTACTATAATTATCACATAACAAAAAATACTAATGAAAGCTTGTTTAACGTAAAGACACTCTCTGATCTGTAAAGCAACAAGTTTTCAAGACAAATATAGTTATTCCAGTTTTAAAAAAAACGTGGTTTCCAAACGTTTGAAGCCAAGCTCTGTGGCCTTTAGGATTTTTTAATTTTAATTTTATTTTTTTATCAGATTCAAGGTTCAATTCTTTACATTTCCTCTGACAAACCATCTATTTTTCATTCTATTTGATTCTTAAATAAAAACCCAGTCTTTAATTATGTTTTATTTAAATTTTTTTTTGTTAAGTATCAGAATTGTTCTATGAAAATTCAAGTCATCAACAACATGAAAGCTTACATTATAGCAGTGGTTCTCAAACTGGGGTCCCCAGCTCCCAGCGGGTTCGCAAGCTAGTGCTTAGGGTGCTTAACCGGCGCCAAATAAAATAAAAATAAAATAAAAAGTAAATTAAAAATGATTTTAGATTTAGATCGCTTTAGCGTTCATGATGAACACTTTGCTGTAAAACAGTCTAATTTTTCTTGAAACAAAAAAAGTCATTCAAGAGATTAAAATCTCTGGTGCTATCACGTTTGTTATGTTTCCTGTTATTTTTCATTTATTGATCTGCTGATTTTCTTTTTCTCAAAAGGAGAAGCCACATAAACGTCACTCGTCAGCTGCATCCCTCCTGTTTTCAGCACATTAGCCAGTCGCAGGCTTGTGTAAAATCAATACTAATGCGTTCTTTACACAACTCAACTGTGACTGTGCTGGTGCATTATGCAGGAAGCTGTCAGTTTTAAGTCGTAAAGTGATGCTTTGCTTCACATTTTTGCACTGTCATTCCATTATTAAAGTGGTGCTAACTACAACTATGCAGTTTGACATTACTAACTTTAGCAGCGTGTCATCTGTCTCATCAGTCTTGGTGAGTTGAATCAACTTATTTGGTTTTCCTGAAATTTCAGTTGCTAGTTTAGATACATGTCGCTGAAGAAGGAAACAAGAATTATGGAGGAGATCCAGTGGAAACGATAGAAATAATGACATTAATAGTAAAATAATAAAAAAAAAAAATTGACAATCATGTCTCCGATGATTGAACAGATTTAATCTTTACCCCGCTGCATGTATAAATCACATTTTCGCTTGCATAAGACCAGGATGGTATCAATAACAAGAATCTAAGGATTTAAAATAAAAAAATGGCATATATTTCTATATATTATTTATTTTATCTTTTATTCATTACTTAATTAAAGCGCTGAGATACATGCAAAGGCAGATAAAGCGCTGGTGAACAACATCAGTCATTGCCACAGCAGAACACAGGTCTTCCTTGAACCACTCTGTAACTCTCTGTCTTGAACAGTGAGGAGGATGTCTCCATTGTTTAATCACGCTACGGGAGAAAATGGTTTCTTTTTGTTCTCTCCTAACTCAGTCACCATATGTGTAAAGCTTTACTGAGCTGACAAGAGTTTATCATTCAGTAATTTTAACTTGGTCTCTTGTTTTTTGGCAGTGATTTTGTCTGCCCACGCATGTTTTACATAACATCCTCCTCTGCGGCTGTAAAGTCAGTGAATTTTAGAAACTTCTTTGGTGTTTAACGTTAAGGGATTCAGATACATGCTCTGTCAAAAAAAACTCCACACAAAATATGAGCCATTATTCTGCTTCTCTAATATGTGTGTGTTCCCCATATTAAGTGATTGTTTGATGTGTTGTGCAGATGGGATTCAGTAGCAGGGATGCCCTCATTGTTAGGCTGGTATGTCCCGTGCACGCTTTACTTGTGCTGGGTAATTCATGATGAATGAAGCAATCAGAAAAAGTCCCTGTCTGGTAAATTATGACTTGGCTCATTCACTGTGGGTAAACTAGGCCATCTGGGATTAGCTATAACCATGAAAGTGCACCGGTCTGTGCTGAGCTGGAAGATCTCAGCAGTGATTTATTCATGACACAAGTGGGTGAACACCGAACTGTCCTTCCTGCTCCTGCTTCCTCCTCATCACCATCACACCATTCTCATATCCTTTTAGTCAGTTGCTGCACTGCTTCATCTCATCGCATTGCTCACATTCAACCTTCCTTTCCCGTTTTTCTACCTACACATTCTAGTCACAAAAAGTCAAAGAGAGACACAGTCGGCTCAAATCCTCTGCAGGTAGGAAATGTTTGAAGTCAAGAGCAGTTTGAGCACATGAGCACTTCAAAATGTTGGATTAAAAATATGCATGTACTGTTAAAAAAATCCATCCATCAATACAAAGTCGGGTTACGGGGGCAGCAGCTTGAGCAGGGAGGCCCAAACATTTTCCACAGCCACCTCCACCAGCTCTTCTGGGAGGACTCCAAGGTGTCCTATAGGCCAACCAATAGATGTGGTCTCTACAGCGTGTCCTGGTCTTCCCCAGGGTCTCCTTACCAGATGCCCGAACCACCTCAACTGGGTCCTCTCGATGTGGATTAGCAGCAGTTCTAATCTGAGTCCCTCCCAGATAACTGAACTTCTCACCCTGTCTCTTTGGGAGAGTCCAGCTACCCTGTGGAGGAAACTCATTTCAACCATCTGTATCCACGCACCCATTATTTTGGTCATTACCCAGAGCTCGTGAACATAGGTGAGGGTAGGAACCTAGACCGACTGGTAAACATAGAGCTTTGCCTTACAGCTTAGCTCCCTTTTCACCACAATGGACCGGCACAGAGCCTGCAATACTGCAGATGCTGTACCAGTCTGTCTACCAATCATGCGCTCCATTATTCCCTCACTCATGAACAAAATCCCGAGATACTTGAACTCCTCCACTTGAGGCAGAACCTCACCCTCAACCTGAAGAGAGCAATCCACCCTTTTCTGACTGAGGACCATGGCCTCAGTTTGGGAGGTGCTGATTCTTATCCCATCTGTTTCGCACTCGGCTGCGAACCGCTCCAGTTAGAGCTGAAGATCATGGCATGATGATGCCAACAGGACCCCATCATCTGCAAAGAGTAGAGATGGAATCCTGAAGCCACTGAACTGGAAACCTCTCCGCACCCTGGCGGCACTGAAAATTCTGTCCATAAAAGTTATGAACAGAATCGGTGACAACGGACAGCCCTGGTGTAGTCCAACTCCCCCTCTGAAGGGGTCCAACTTACTACTACAACTTACTGTTTGAAAATCAATCTCATAATAAATGAATTTATTAAAATAGCAATGAAAAATCAGTGTGTGTAAGATTTAACATACATCAGGGAAATATCTTGACAATGAAAAGCTGAGAAAGACAATCTATTTCTTACATCCTCATAAAACAAGAGATTAAAAACAAGTTAAAACAAAAATAATTTAAAACTATCATTTCATTACTAATTCTTGAGGCAAGTGAATACAAAATAATGTGGAGTCCACATCATTTTGTATTCACTTGCCTCAAGAATTAGTAATGACATGATTATTTTGGCACATCTGTGTGTATTAACTGAATAGTAATGCCCTTTAAACACGAGAAAAGAACTCACGTTCAAGTTGCATTATTTGGGGGTAAATAGAGACTGATTTTTTCCTCTCTAACAGAGAGGTGGTGCCCACACGAGGTTATTTGCATAATACATGCATAATTTTATGAGCCTAACTCATAACTGATAATTGAAAATATATTTACAGCCCCATTCCTCTACATCTTCAATCTAGAAGAAAATATTTATTCAGCATGCTGGATTTTTCAATTCAGAGTTGACAGTTTTCAGATGCAATTTACAACATCAAGCATTTTCTTGAGTATGCTATCAACATGTCATTATTGGAAAAAAGTAGCCAAACACCAGCGTTTCTTCTAATTTAACTATACTGTACTTAATGCGGTCCATGAAAATCTTGTCGGCAACATGTTATCTCTGCAGAACAATAAAAACTTTCTTTGTACATCTCTTTTTTCTTTTTCTAATGTGATAAGATATTTGGAATGATAAAGATTTAATTCATATTTCAGTTTAAATTACATACTATACTATATATACTATTATATAAAATGGTTTCTTTTTAAATTATGTCATTTATTCACGTTTCTCATTATGACCCTTTTAGGTAAAAGAAAGTCCACTCCTAAACATTGTACTATGATTGGCACTGCGTGATTTGCCAATAAACCCAGCTACATGGATCCAAAAGGCGTCTCATTAGCAGCTCACACCCTCACAGCTGGAGGTTGTCACGCTACTTGTTTGCTGTCGCTGTCCCCGGGGCAGAAGAAACTCCATAGATCTTCAGAATAAATAAATAACATACTGGCTCACAGCAACAACTGGGGCACTCCACGAGGACACACAGCACACACACAAAACTGAGCAGACACACAGGTGTATGAAATAGTATTTTGTTTTACCTGTGTGACTCCAACTTCTACGCTCTAACAGTCATTCCTTAGCTTATTATTTCAACACAACAGCTTCAGTTACAGTACTTTTATGAATCACTAATACAGTATGCTCTTTCAGATAACAATCAATTTGATGGTGCAGCCTAGTAAAAATAAAATATAATCAAGCTTTCACATAAACACAGTAAAAAGAAATGCCAGTGTTTGGTGGACCTTACATGGAAAACAAAGCTTTACCTCAACATGTCAGGAATTTCTGTTTGCTACTATCAGAAAGCACATATTTAAAGGCGTGTTATCATAAAAAAACAACAAAAATGTTGTTTCTTAAGGCCTTTCTACAGGCAATGCCATGTCCCAATAAATACTTTGTACATCCACACTTGCCAATACTAGGCAAAGAAAGCAAAGCACCCAAAATGCACCATTCAAAAATACCACTGCTCATTTAGATTAAACAAATTAAACCAATTACATGTTACCAGTCAGTGCTATCAGTATAGCTCCCGATGATAGAAAGGTGTGTTGTATTAGAGAAATGAGTTGATTCGGTTCAAGGTTTGGTCATAATCACAAAGACTGTCCAGCCATAAATCATTAAACTTTACTTGTGGCAACAGTAAAAAATAAGTGATTGACTCAGACAAATGTCAGAAACGTCTCAAGGCCTAAAACAAAACAGATGAAAGGGAAGCAGACAGACACTTTTACCTCGTCCCCGAGGAGCATTGAGCATAATCAAATCAAAACCACATTAGTCTGTCTTCAACAGAAATGGAGATATCAATATCAAACGAATCCCATCTGCCTGGCTCCTCTGCTCTGCAGCTACAAGAGGAAAGGAGAGCAGATGAGACGGAGGATAAACAAGGTAAGGTTTTTCTGTCTTGCAGTGAAATTTGACAATTGTCAGCTTGTCTGGAGAGCAGACTCAAGTTATGTAATATTATGACAGTCTGTGACTGTCAGTGAAACTCCAGGGGAACTCTCGAATCCCTGCAGAGGACTGTTCTAGCTCCTTGCATTCACTTGCAAACAGTTTTAAATGTATCCATGTCTTAGTCGAATCTTAATGTAAGTTAAATTCCCAGTCCTGCCCAGTCATTTATCTTTTTATCTTCACCCACCTTCTCACTGCCTACTCGTTCCTTAGATCATATTTTTGCGATGTTATTAAACTCAAGTGGTTCAGGTGATGTTGCCTTGGGGCTCACATTATGCTGCTGTCAACCCAGAGCTAAAGTCTGAAGAGAGGAGTATTCAACAAGGTGCATACATCTGTCCACCTCCACATTGCTCTCTGTGCGGTTTCAGGAGGCTCCTTAAAATAAGAAATCAGACTCATGGGGGAATACCTGAAAACTAAAAAGGAAAGTAAGCCGGTGTAATCTCTGCTTATCAAACAAACTATTTAAACCATAAATGATGCAAATGCAACAATTTAAATCATTTTTCTTTTCACAGCTTTATATGTTTTTCATGAAAGATTCAGAATGAAGGCTTTAGATTTGAGAAAAATAAAACCTTCCAAGTCGACTGTTTGACCTCACAGTAATTATTATTTTACGCCATGTTAAAACTAGAAAATAGCACATATATGCTAAAATATAAATACAATATAACCTCATGTATCAAATTTATTTTTGTATGTGAGAATTTGAGCTGACCACCCATGTTCAGATTATTGTAAACAAATGCTTCATCTTTAAATGCCCACAAATTATTAATGCTGGTTCATACTTAATACACAGTGAGCAGTATATTTCTATAAAGTTAGCAACAAAATCTAATAAAACAAAATATTCTTTTTTTAATTCTGGAATCAAAGCTTTCTGGTTCAGATTTCTAGATTTCCAAAATTACTTGTGTAATTCCTTCAGATTAGAACATTTTAATCAAAAATTCTATCTCTATATGTCACAAAGTGTTGTGAGGGATTCCACATCATGACTTCAATCTTAGTTGGAGTCAGCAGAAAGGACCAGTTGCTGTGGAAAATTTCCTGTCTTGTTTAGTGTATAACACAAAAATCTCATCCATATGTCCTCAAAGACCTTAAACCTGTTGCTCTAACATGCCCATAATTTCTATTGATACTGTTATTGACGCATGGTGCTAAAACATGAACATCTTATAGGATTTAACGCAGTTTGTATGTTAATCTGAGTTAAAAGTTGAATATACTGAAATGTACCGGATGGACAGTTGGATGGATGGATGGATGGATGGCTGGATGGATGGATGGATGGATGGATGGATGGATATTTGCATTGTTTAAAGACACTACTTACTCTATTGTGTGAAAAAGTCCAGGAATGAAAAGATCCCCAGCTGCTTTTATAATGACCTCTTCTGTCTCATAAACCTTGATTCAGACCAGAGTTTAGGAGACAGAAGGGTTGTTTGTATAAGAAGGTGAACTGTTTTATGGATCATGAAAATTGAGGCAATTGTTGAGTTTTGTGATAAACTGAACATAATTGTATGAAGTAGGTTGCGGACTACCTCAGGGTACACCTGGATGACAGATAAAACTGGGCATGCAGCATTGAGTCTGTTCATTAAAAAAAAAAAAAAAAAAAAAAAAAGAACATTGAAAATTTATTTCTTTTATATTAAATTTTCATTAAGAAAATTTGATCTTCTATGTGTCTTGATGCACTTGCATTTGCAGCCATTTGTGGGGCAGAACACCTGAATCAGGGAGACAAAAAAAAAAAAAAAACAGAGCCTGTAATTTACCTCAAACAGAGAAGATGTATTATTCGAGGAAAGAGAGTGTTCCCCTATATCTTCACAAAAAAATTGCATTTTCTCTGTCACTAAACATTCTGGTCATCTTTTTTTGTTTGTTTGTTTGTTTGTTTGTTTACATTTGTGCTACTAGGACACATTTCACTATGAATAAAAGTTACAAAATCATCAAAAGAATGAAAAAATAAAAATAAAATGAAAATAATGAGTCACCCTAAAGAAGTCGGCGTGGAAGTCAACCACACTGAATACATCCAGAATATCAGTGATTGTAATTACTGTACTTAATCTTACCTGGTTTTTAGGACGTCTTCCTCTGGTCTGGTGCTATTTTATTTTCTTGCAGACATTTAAATTTTTAGGAACAGCTAAATCCTGCTGTTTTATGTTTCTGTACGCAGGATACCAGAAAATACATATACCTTGACATAAACTAAATGTATTGCAATAAAGATGTCTTCACTTCATTTTTTATTTATGTATCCACTGCAAGCTTTTGCTCTTCATTACATGGACAAAGCAACGGTGAGCCATCTGGCAAAGCACCACTAGATGCAAACCTGATCGCAGAATTCATCAAATAAACAAAGAACATGAGAGCAAGAGGAACGGTGAGGGATGCAGCCCTCAGTTTCCCCTTTTACAGAAAACGATCTTCTCTCGCTTGTAAATAGTGTTGTAAATGTCACTGGTCTTAGTGAGGTCATGGAAGGGCCAAGGCTATAAGTTCTGCAACTCTAATCGGGTCTGTTTGCACCCACGGTGCTTGCTATGCGTGTTTGCAGTGAATAAATGCCATCAGTGTGCACATCAAACACCACAAGCAGGAATTTACATCACATTCCAAGATTTCTTCTCCGTGAGAATTAGTGTGGGAATAGAGGGATCATTGTTGCAGTTTCTCTGTTGTAATTTCTGATGAAGAACAAACAAGAACCAAAGAATCTGCTCTTTCAAGCATCAGCCAGAAATAACTCAGTGATCTGAATCTGTTTGCATACAGTGTCTTTCTATGATAAAAGATTCAGGGGTTAAGTAACTGAGAAAGAAAGTGTGAAGATGCTGTGGTCACAACAGGGTCGGCAAACACCACGAACACTGATCTCGGTTATTGCTTCTGATACCGAACAAAAGCTTTTGTTATCCTGTTCTGTTGCGTTCAACAGTTGCCATGGCAACACTGTACCAGGAGAGTCTTTAGGATGCCAAACTTGATAAAGAGGTTCCTAAATCTGACAGCGTATCTCTGTTTTGTTGGGTTTTTTTTACTTTTTTTTTTTCCCCTTATACTGTTCAGGAAGGGGATGGAAAAAAAAAGATGAAATAAATAAATAAACTTCCTGCCGGTGCTGTGGGGAACAGAAAAGGCACCAGTGACTGCCAGTGGAGGAAAATACCAGTCAAGTGGATATCCGAGCTCACATTTTTACACTGACAGCTCAAAGCAGCTGCATTCTGGATCACATTTACATTCAAACCTATATATTGATTCAACATTGACGTTTTTAATTACAGAAGCATTTTTACACAGGTTTAATTAGAAACATTCTGAAAAGAGATTACAGCTGGACTCTGGCTGCAGTCACTGCTTACAAGAAGAAAAACTCTTCTTTACATTGCACTTTGCTCTCAGTTCTATTGATTTAAAGGGAAAAAAATCTCTAAATTTCCTTCATTTGTAGTAGGGAGACATTAAAAGAGAGTAAAACTGATGATATTTTGTTAATCAGGTCTGACTCAGTATAGATTCTCCCTCTTTGTTCTCCATCTTGTGCCAATTTGCACATAAACCAACTAAAATGTACCTGAGCCAAAGCCTTTCATATTTGTAAGCAGGTTTATTTACATTAATTTAACAAGCTATCAGCAAATCAGTTAAGAAACAGCAATCAACAAATAAATTACCCACATTCATACATTTCTGTTGGACTTGCATGCCTAACTTTTGTACGTTTTTACAACAAAACAGGTCTACACTGTTAAAGCTGCAGAGCTCTGGGATGCTGCTGGTCTTTTTGAACTGGTTTGGTTTGAGAATATCATTGAGTCAATTAGAAATTTGGATTTGAGGACAGCATTCACAATGCAAATGTTGCGGTTTTGGAAAAAGCTTGTAAAAATGTGAGAATAAGCTCAAAATGCAAAACAATTTAGACAAAATTAATTTATTTTGCTATTTCACATGCACATAAATACTTACAGGCACCAGATTACATTTTCCTTGTCCAGTGGTGTGTTGAGTGTTATTGGAGATGTATCAGGCTCATTGCATGAATGAATCTATTGCACATGGATCTGTGTCTTCAGAGGTTAAACATTTTGTTGTTTTGGGTGAGGGGTCTCACACACAGTGTTTTTCCTCCCTGAATCTCTTCATAAAAAAGGATTTTAAGGAGACATGTAAGACCCTGATGACTCTTTCTGTCATTCTCACCACAAGTTGCCGTCTTCGTGTCAGTCACACTGCAGCTGCCGTGCTACAGGAGAGAGCTAACTCATAAAATTCCCCTCCACAAGTTTTAAATGTAAACGGAGAGCTCCAAAACTACTCAGCGAGTGTCCGAAATTCTTCTCCGCCACGTATCCCTATCCACTTTCTTTCCCTCTTCTCCTCTGTCACTGGCCAGCTCACACCTCAATCTCACTTCTCCATCGTCCGTCGGCTTTTTCAACCCTCTCGATTTCACCTCCTCCGTTCCATTCCACTCCGTCCTTTCCCCTGGCTCCTCTTCTTCATTTTCGCTTCCCTCCCTGAGTGGAGGGACACCAACAGGGACGGTTCATCTGAGAGTAACGGCGCTCCAATGGGCTGATCCCTCTGTCCTTTCCAGAGGGCATGCAGCTGCGCCCAAGCCCTGAGACCAGTCCAAACACACATCCACACAGAAAGAGCAGAAATACTACCACCTACACACGTGCATGCGAGAATTTAAAGTGCGGCTGAGGATTCACGTGTTTACTTCCAAACTCCAACTAAAGCAGCACAAGCAAAAATATGTGAACAACTTTATATAAGCATATTTCTATTCTGGACTAAAAAAGACAAAGTGTGCTGCAAAAACAAGAAAAAACAGTGAGGTTGTGTGTTTATCAGCACCTCGGATCAACAGGTTTTCACAAATAACTTCTAACACTACGAAGAGTTCAAAAAATTAAATTACTTACACCTGAAAACTGTTTTTGAGCGTCTATTTGTTTGGTAGTTTGCAGGACAGTATTTGCATACATATTTAGACATTTCAGATACACATTTTAAATATTTTTTTTCTAAATGCGTCAACAAATTTGCACTTATAATTCATTATTGTGATTTTTTTTTTTAATTAGCTTTAATAAACTAATGGACATAATGATTTTCTGGAAACTGAAAGAGAGATCATTCACAGTAAAAGTGAGGTATTTAAAGGTTTACGTCATGTGTATATGACATCAAATGACAGAAACGATATATTTTGGGAAATTTAAGAGAAAAGATGACAGTAATTTAAAAAGAAAGAAAAAAAGAAAAATAGAAAGAAAGAAAAAAGAAAGAAAGAAAGAAAGAAAAAAAGAAAGAAAGAAAGAAAGAAAGAAAGAAA
>JARVGS010066112.1:0-11102 GCA_031762315.1 Hypsolebias antenori
CATGGAAGGTCCAACTTCCTGTGACCCGTTTGGACTCTGCTGGTTCTGGAGGCTCAGCTGCAGGTCCAAACAGGACTTGGACGTCTCTGGGAGTTTTCAGGTTCTGCAGCAGAACCCTGAGCTGTTTCTCAGTGCACGTTTCATTAGATTCATGTGTAGGTTCTGGTTCTGAGGTTCTGTTGAACGTGTGTAACGTTGTGACAAAGAACCGGTGGAGACGTTTGGTCGTTGATTGTTCAGACTTTATTGACCCGCGGTCGCATGAACAGAACGGTGGAGTCATCTTGCATAGTTTCACACACTATGCAAATAAAAGCAGCGGTTATTTGTTCAGATGACAAAGACCAGCAAACGACCCGACAGACGGAGACAGAACCGTCTTCGTCTCGGTCGGGTCGAGACGTCAGACAGGTTCTGTTTGAATGTGTAACTTCATCAGTCTCTTCAGTTTTGAGCTCCGTCTCTTTCTTTGATCCTCATTCAATAAAAGTTTGTTTTCCAGTGGTTTTATTTTGAAATGCTCTTTTGTTGAAGAACATTTTGATCAACGGGTCCAGCTGCAGAATGTTGTTGACACAAACTTCAAGTTCTGCTCAGAAATTCCCTTAAAAGACTAAATGAAACATCAGTTGAACATCTGGTTTGAAAAGATTGGTCAGGTTTTGGCTCTTTTGATGCAGTTTTAAAAAAAGATTTAAAAATCCTAAAAATGAGCAGGAAGCTGAAGGTGGACGCCTGACTTCCTGCTCAGACCACGTCTTGTTGTGGAGACAAACCCTCGCCTGCAGAAGAGATGATTTTAATCCTGGCAGTTTGAAGCTTCACACCAAATCTTTACATTTCAAACCCAAAACCTGTTTGTCTGATCAGACATTAAGTGTTTTTTTATTTAAATCCTGTAAAATCTTCTGAAACTGAAATAAAATTTATTTTGGTCCCTCCGTGTTCGACTTTCATCCGAACACACAAACAGGAAGTTGTGTTTTCATCACCAATCTGAAGCAAAATGTTTTGATTGTACGAGTAAATAAATAAATAAAAAGCAGTGATTTATAACGATTTTACCGTTAGATCCACCGAACCTGTAGCTTTCATTTTTTATTTTAACAAAAGAACGGCCGGCTGTCGATGACACAAGCTGCTGCTTTTACTGTGAAAACCAACAGGAAGTTGGCTCTCCCAGACACTGATTCCCTGCATCCTGATTGGTCTGCGACTGAAACCAAGATGGCGGTCAGGCCTGTCTGCTTCCTTCAGATCCTGCATGCTGAATGTTGTGAAGCGTCTCAACAGATTGGGATTATTAGATTTAATCTGAGGATCAGCTGTGTTAAAAAAACTTTCATCATCCATGAGACTAAATTTATTTAAACTTGTTTCTGCTCAAATCAACGTTTGGTGACCAACATGTCGGGCGTTTCAGGAGCTCCTTTTAGCTGATTTTAGCTGTTTGAAAAGTTCGGCTGTTTGGTCTGAACAGAGCGGCAGTGGTTGAGTTGTTCTGCTCCGACCAACAACCAGTGACCTGTGACCGGATGAAACCAGACCAGAACCACGGAGCACCTCATCGTTTCAGCTCATGGTCAAACTCCAGATCTTCACTTTGGACCTGACCCCTGGAAGTTCTGTGAAAGCGGGTCAGCTGTCTCAGTAACCAATCAGTCAGCACACTCCGGGTGTGTTTGGACTCGGAGCCGAGGCGCTTAACGAGTTGGCTATTTCAATCTGTCGACAGATCCCCGAGCGGCGCCGGTTGGTTTTCACAATCTGGACTCTGCGGGTCGTCGACGAAGCTCTGCAGCTGTGTGTCATCACACCGGACGCATGCATGGACACAAGTGTCTACTGAGTCCTCGCTTCTGTCCGAGCTCCTCTGAAGGTCCAGGAATACGAGCGTTTACGTCCAGAGGAGTTCAGCTGCACGACGTGGAGTCCAGCCAGAGGTTCCTGATCCTCAGCCCCAGAACCTCAGTCACCGTTTTTACCGGACGGACTGGTTCTACAACTTCACCGAGTTTAAAGACACGTTTGACTTGACCTGAAAGACTGCTGAATGACTGCTGAAAGACTGCTGAATGACTGCTGAAAGACTGCTGAAAGAGTGCTGAAAGAGTGCTGAAAGACTGCTGAAAGAGTGCTGAATGACTGCTGAATGACTGATGAATGATTGCTGAAAGACTGCTGAATGACTGCTGAAGACTGCTAAATAACTGCTGAAAGACTGCTGAATGACTGCTGAAGACTGCTTAATAATTGCTGAAAGACTGCTGAATGACAACTGAAGGACTGCTGAAAGACTGCTTAATAACCGGTTAAACTACTACTGAATTGACTACTGAAAGACTGCTGAAAGGCTGCTGAAGACTGCTTAATAACGTCTGAACAACTTCTTAATGACTGCTGAAAGACTATTGAAAGACTGCTAAATTGCTGAAATACAGCTGAACGACAGCTGAAAGACAGCTGAAAGACTGCTGAAAGACTGCTGAATGACAGCTGAAGACGTCTTAATAACTGCTGAAAGACAGATGAACGACAGCTGAACTGAACAGATTTCTGGGAATTTCTATGGGTAAATATGTGTAAATAAAGTTAAATATTTTGTAAAAAGATCAAATTAACAAAACTGAAAAGTCACAGCAGCCATCGGCTGAATGAGCCGAATGTTTTGACGTATGAACAGCTAAAATAGATGAAGGATGCAGCAGTCATGAAGCTGACTCAACGTTCACAGGATGGTCTCTGATCTAGTGTTTGTCCAGTCACATGGATGAACTCAGACGATATGGGCTGGGCAGAACCTGGACCCAGTTGGGTCCAACAGAACCATGATTGCAAGCGCACATCAGAACTGGTCTCTGATTGGGTCGATCGGGCCAACTTGAAGCCCTGACCTCAGCCTGGTTGAAAACGGGACTCTAGTAAAAGCTGACAGGAAGTGGATCAGTTTAACTGAACTCTACCTTCTGTATGAAAGAAGAGCGGTCCGATGGCCTGCAGAACTCCACCAGAACCTTGTTAATGGAGACACCAGCTGAGAGGCATTTAGCTAAGTATCAGTGGGAGTTTATGGATGTGTTTAGATGTTCTGTAGAGAAAAGTTGTTGAAGTTGTAGAACCATCCCAGAGTTGAAAGAACGGATCTTTAATGTGAGCGTGTTCCTGAGCAGAGGATGGAAACTCCTGTCTGTGGCTCTAACCGGAGGCACTTCAGTCCATTCTGTAACAAGACGGGTTCAAGGCACCAGAACATCATTTCAGAAATATCTCTACTTTAAATAGTAATCTGCTTCTCGTCGTCAAGCTCCTTCGGGTCATGCAGTCCCTCGTCAACAGTTAAAGCTCTAAAGGAATAAAAAGAGGAGGATGAAACTGTGAAATATCATTTTTAAGTGTTTAACTGGCTCCCTCATGCACGTTTTCCTGTGGAAAGCCTGACAACAAGAATCATCTTCATCCTCCTCTAAAGTTCCCGCCACCACTGCAGGCATTTTAATACTGATGTCATGCACGGAGTACACGTGGGTCGGAGCGGTTCAGGATCAGACATTCAACACATCAATGCTCCGATCATGGACAAACAGCCCGAGCACTTCAGGTGAGAACACAGGCTCCAGGAGGAGGAGGAGGAGGAGGAGGAGGAGGAGGTGGGATGAGGTAACGTTGTGTGCATGCGGACATCAGACAGGAAGGAGTCTCCACATGCGTTGATATAAAGGAGCGTTGCATGGCGTCAGACACTAAACCTCCAGCAGCAGATCGGACACTTCCTGTTTGCTTCTGATAAAGTGCCTGGAAAAGCCCCGGTCGGGTTTCCAAAGGTTCTTCTGGATCAAAACCAGAACTGTAATCCACTCAGAATGTGCTGCTTCAACAGGAAGCACGTCCTCGGAGCAGTTTGTGTCCGTTTTAATCCTGACAGGTGAGTCTGGCAGGCGTCAGCAGGATCCATGAAAATTCATTCATTATTCATATTTCATCTTTTCAAACGTTGCATATTTGACTTTTTAAAGATAACATAAGGTGCTTTAATGAGCCATACATACCAACACTAATTTCTCCAGATGCTGCCTGTAGTTGAACCATTTCAGATTGTTGATGATCCTCTGAGTTCAATGATTTAAAGGTGGCAGTCTGTTTCGGCAGCATGATGTTGGAGTGAATCAGTTTTAGTAAAGAGGCGCTCCACAGTTTTACCACCAACGTATCACAAAGTTTAACTCATGGAAGAACGTAAACAACAGCTACAACACTACACTTCCCAGAATGCAACTGGGCTCTTTCTGCTTTAGAACAAACATCCTCGCTTGTGCCATGTATTATTTATACACTAAAATGCTGGTTTTAAACAAACGCTGAGTGCTTTTAGAAATACGACCTGTCTGGAGACAGGGACAGGGACAGGGACAGGGACCAGGTATGGGGATTGGGGGGTGGGGGTTCTGCTTTTGATGTTACACCTCACCTCAACTTCTGCATTGCATTTTCTAGATTTCCTGTTTAGTTTTTAATTTATATAACAGTATTTCCCCAAATCTTCAAGCCAGATTATAACTAATGTGAGGGTGGGGTCTGGGGGGACAGGGTCTGGGATACTGGAGGTGTGTCTCCATCAAAAACCTGATAAGACGTAAATCTTTGTAGGTTTTTGACAAACATTCGACAGTTTCACTGAAAGTTTTTCGTTGCTTAACACGGCAGAACTGGTTCTGGATGTAAAACCAGGATCATTTAAAGATCCACTCTGGATCAGAAAGATTAACCTCCGTGGACTAATGGAACTCCCTTTAATGTTTAAGAAACAACTGAAATGTTCAAGTTTTAATTTTAACTTCATGGTTTTCTTAATGTTATTGGGGGCTTGTCCGGGATCCTTGAACATGTCTCCGGACATGAAGAATTTTTCTTTTATAACATTTCTGACAGTGAAAGTTTCTGATTTTAGAAAATGCTTTGTAAACTTTAGGAAGCTGGTCAGAACCTATCACAGACCAGTCCAGCGAACTAAACCAGGACTTGTTGCACCTGAAGCTCGACTTCCGATCATAACAGTTGAACCTAACATGTAAAACTGGTGGAGCACCCCTTTAGTAATATGGAATGTCTTTGATAAATTCAGTGTTCAGATCTTCAATTTAAATGTTTATCTGAACGCAAACTGGGTTCTGCTTTCATTGGGTTGTCCAGGATACTAGAACCAATACTAGATCTAACTAAGCCTGTCTCTAGACCAAAAGAGATCAAGTTGACTTGTAAAACTGATGGACTAACCCTTAAATTTATGGAATGTAAAAGTGAAAAAAAAATTAAATAGTTTTGTAACAGATCTGGGGGGTCGTCCAGGATACTAAACCAGGATCTCTCAGACCATGGCTGAAAGGTCTAACTTTTAAAATACATTAAGTCCTCAGATACATCAGATCATTTGGTTCAAGTTGTAAAATGAAGTCGTGTTCTTTAAGCTGCCAACATCTGCTCATCTCACGGGTTCTGTTTGAGCGTCAAAGTCTTTATACCTTGTGAAGAACCAAGCAGAGAGTAGGAATAAAAAGCACTGATGGAGATAAAGCATCCAGATTTCTACAATATGTACAACCGTGCATCAAGCTCTGCTTCACACATCTGTCAGCAGCTTGGCCCGGTTCACACAGTTCTGGCTCGGCGCCGTGCAGTTGGCAGTTCGAAGGTTCGCTTCCCTAAAGTTATCTATGCTGTTGTTCAAGTCCTCGTCGATCTCCATGTACTCCGACTTGCTGACCACCGAGGAGCTGCGGCGGCTCGAGTTGGTTTCAGACACCAAGTTCTGGTTGCTGATGTTGAGCAGCTGTGCCTGCTCCTCACCCTCCGTCTCCCGGTGGTAGAAGTAGTTGAAGTTGGACACGATGACCGGCACCGGCAGCGCAATGGTCAGCACACCAGCTATGGCACACAGCGAGCCCACGATCTTCCCTCCGATGGTCACGGGGTACATGTCCCCATAGCCGACTGTTGTCATGGACACCACGGCCCACCAGAAAGCATCCGGGATGCTTGTGAAGAAGGACTCTTTCTCTTCTGCTTCAGCAAAGTAAACGGCACTGGAAAACAAAATCACGCCAATGAAGAGGAAGAAAATGAGCAGCCCCAGCTCTCTCATACTCGCCTTTAGAGTCTGCCCCAGAATCTGTAGCCCTTTGGAGTGTCGGGACAGTTTAAAGATCCGGAACACCCTCACCAGACGGATTACCCTGAGAATAGCCAAAGAAGTTGCCTGTTCGCCTCCTCCCCTGCCCTCCCTGTTGCCTTGGTCATCAGCCAGCTCCGTGCCAAGGGTGATGAAGTACGGGATTATAGCCACAATGTCGATAGTGTTCATCATGTTTTTAAAGAATGCTGCCTTGCTGGGGCAAGCGAAGAACCGTACGATCAACTCAAAGGAGAACCAGATGATACAGAGCGTCTCCACCACAAAGAAAGGGTCCGTCAGGAAGTTGGCTTTGTAAAACACTGTGGTGTTCCCCACCACATGCATCCGGTCACTGGGATCCTCCTTCAGCTCCGGTAAAGTTTCCAAACAAAATATGACTATGGAAATAAGAATGACCATCACAGAGACAATGGCAATCCCTCGGGCAGGCCCCGAGCTCTCCGGATGCTCAAAGAGGAGCCAAATCTGCCGCTGGAACTCCTTCTCTGGCAGAGGTCGCTCCTCTTCACGGATAAATCCCTCGTCCTCCCGAAACTTCTCCATCGCCTCTGCGCCAAGTTCATAGAACTTAATCTCCTCAGAGAACATGTCCAGAGGGACGTTGACTGGCCGTCGCAGCCTCCCCCCAGACTGGTAATAGTACAAAATGGCGTCGAAACTCGGCCGGTTCCGGTCAAAGAAGTATTCGTTTCTTAGCGGGTCGAAGTAGCGCATCCGCTTCTTGGGGTTCCCAAGAAGCGTGTCCGGGAACTGGGCGAGGGTCTTCAGCTGGGTCTCGAAGCGCAGCCCGGAGATGTTGATGACCACCCGCTCGCAGCAGTCGTGGTCGTTGTGGTCGTCGTCGGGCGGGTAGGGGTCCTGCGGGTGGCCCGGCAGGGTGGAGGTGTCGTCCATGTTCTCCGTTGACACCACGGTCATCCTTCCTGGGTGGTGTCGGACCGGAGGTGGATGTGCAGATGGTGTTTGTAGGGAGGAGGTTGGAGCTCCTACTGATGGCTGGAGAAGTGCGGAGCCTCCATCTTCATCTCTGAGCTCAGCGTTCTCTCGGTTCTCCACCTGAACGACAGAAACAAACAGGAACACAGTTCTTCATCATGACGGGTTCTCCTTGTTTTTCACGGGGAAGCAGAGATCCTGCAGGAGTGGCAGCTGCTGGTTTTACCGCAGCAAGTTTCCTCTCCTCTCTCAGGAGGAGGAGGAGAACCATCCTGAGGTCTGGGATGAGACCTACCTGAGCTGAAGAGCTGCAGATGTCCTCCCTCTGCGCACCTCCGAGTGCGCAGCGCGAGCTTTTATATCGCTTTACAGCAGCGGTGAAATATTAATGCAGCATGTTGTCTCGGTCCACATCCTCTTGGTGTTGGCTTTCAGCGTCAATCCGAGCAGGAGCAGGAGGAGGAGAAAATCCCGACTGACATTTTTCAGAATCATGCTGAGGAGGAAGAGGAGGAAGATGAAGATCTGCAGCATCAGCACAAAGCAGCAACACAAGGAGAAAAACAGGCGCAGGGCTGAGCAGAACCGAGCCGGTCCGCTAATTTGGAAGCATATTGCAGGATTTCATGAGGAGGGAAAGTGAGGAGAGAGGGAGGGCGAGAGGAGGAGGAGGGAGGAGGAGGAGGGAGGAGGGGGGAGTTCGACGCAATGCAGACACACTGTACAGAACAGTTGGAGCTACAGTACCGGCTGCGGGTCGAACCGGACCTCCTGACAGGGGAGGGGGGGCTGTTTGCTGTGTTTAAGCACCCCCCCTCCCCCCGCCGGGACCTGGACCCCCTGGGCCTCCCCTGTGGGTCGGTCCGGTTCCTCTGCAGGTCTCCAGCAGATCTGAGCTGAGAACAGTGGACCGAACCGAACCTCATGTTTAACCCGAGAACAGTTTGTGACAGACTGCGTGTAAATATCCTGCAGTTGCCATGGCAACAGGAAGGCGGTCTGACCCAAACAGACCATTAGTTTCAATACATCATAAATACGTTCAGTTAATAATAAACATAACTGAATATAAGAAATGTTGCTGTTTATTGTAATTTGTTACATTTGACTTTCTGATTTATTTAACAGCTGTCTCTGTCTGTTAGCAAAATATTTTTCAAGCCACGAGATGGATCTAAACGAGAATCTCAGAAAGTAACCAGTGATTAACGGTTAAAGTCAGCCTGGTTCAAAATGGCCGCCACATTTAATCAAGCTCCAACACAAATGGCTACAACTCACTCAACACCATCGACCACCCAGCTCTTGTGTGGTAGTAGCTGAGAGTCATCCAAACGTCTGCCAAGCATGGGCGCTGATTCTGTCGTCAGCAAGGTACGACCCACCCACCCAAGGTGAACCGTGGGGGGTGGAGGTGGGTGGGGTCAGCAGCAAGAACGACAAGGGCCACGGTCTCCACCCTGAAGACCTCCGAGGAACCGTCTGGGAAACGATCAGACGCTGACGAACGTTAACGCTCAGTCAAACATTGAACCGTTCAAACACCTGAAGCGTGCCGGAGGAGCGAGTCCAGACCGGATCCTCGCTTTAAAACGACAGTTTTTATTAAAACAACACAAAGACATGAAACAGAGACGATCTGACCTCAGGACGTTCTGGATGGAGAGCTGTTAAAGTTCTCCAACATGTGTGATGTGCTCCATGTCCTGAGGAGACATCAGAAAGGACCTGGTGTCCATCAGAACCTTCTGACGCTCCCGGGTCGGCAAGGTTCACAAACAACTTACAGGTTTTTACATTAATAGTTCTTGTTTTTATCTGGTGAATAAAGTAGCTTTAAGCTCCGCCTCCTTCCTCTGCTACACAGAAAAGGTGGGAGTCACCATGGCAACCAGTGACTCAGCAGCAGCTTCTTTGTTCCAGGACCATCACATGTCCTGATCAGAACTTTGAATTTAATTAAACCCTCTGCAGGATTTAACGTCTAAGAAACTCAAAGAGAAGACAGGAAGAGGTCTGAAGTTTCAAAATAAATCTTTCAAAATAAGGGTCTGAGTGAGTTGACGTTTCAGAGTCAGGCTGAGTCTTTCTGGTTACATGAGGTCAGAGTTAGAAACATTCCTGCTACAACGTTCAGCTTCACAAACTTGAATGAGTTTATTAAAGAAACTTTTAGATCTGGTGCAGGTCCAGCTGAACCTCTCACGACTTTAAATCTTTATAAATGTTATTTACGTGTCCAGAGGACGTGTCTAACATCTGACAGTTTTCATTTTTGTTGTTCTCTGTCGATGAGCTCTAATTTAATTTTCAACCTTCATGATTTCTCTCAGTTTGATGCTAAACTTTCTGTCTTTAATCTAAAAAATGTCGATAATAAGAAAAGAGGTAAATGAAGTTCGGCTGTGAGGCTCCGGAGCTGCAGCTGTTTAACGACCGGTCCGGTCCAAAGGTTAGCTGAAGGAACAGAACCCGTTTCATGGGACGAACTGTTGGATGTTTACTCAGATTCAAAACTGAAATACAATTAAAAAAAAAGATTAAATCAACAATTACAAATCACACCTGCTGCTCCTGCAACATTAAAAACAGACTAAACCGAAACGTTGAGCTTTAAACCCTGTGAGCTCCTGCAGATCAGCTCGAGGAGGTCACAGCTAAAGAAAAGGAGCAAGAAAACTACACAACTGAGGACCAACATGAGGAGACACCAGGAGCTACATGAAGTACGAGGAGACACCAGGAGGTGCAGGTTAAACGTGATGACAACGCTCAGCTGAAACCCAAACGAATGGAAAGACAGAGGCGAAGTGTCTGCAGCTGTGACTGAGGAGGGACAGGTGTGGACTGAGCAGGACGTCCTCAGTGGACTGAGCGGGACGTCCTTGGTCCCCATGAAGGACGAACTATATTGGTCCTGTAAAGTCCGCCAGCTGACCCGGCTCCTGGTCCACGCCTCCATTCCTCCACACTAAAGTTACAGCCGGCCTCTACAGAACAAACGCAGCATGACCTTTGACCTTTGGATCATGCTCCATTGAGACTTCGCTGAGTGACGAGCTCTGAGGTTCTGCTCAGTCCAGTGTCAGTAGAACCTGTTCTGGATCAGATTTTTTGCACATTCTTATTTATTTGGACTCCTGGTTTGATTTTTGATGGTTCCTGGTCGTTGGTTCTCTGCACGTTCTCTGGTTCCTCATCAGTTTGTGAAAAGTCTGCACTGCTCGGAGCCGACGGTCCAAACCCGGGGGACGACCGCAGCTGGACGACACACGCTCTCGTGTGCAGGGAAGCATGAAATCCTGTGAAAACCAGACGAGGTGGCATCATGTGAACATCTGAGAACCTGAGCGGGAAACAGCTGAACACACAGATGGACACCATGACGTCACCAGAGCTGCCTCTGCGTGGTCACATGATCTGCTCAGGACGCCGCCGCATCATCAGCCGGGTGTCGGGTTTCAAATGCTTCTGAAACTGAAGACGGAGCTTTAAAAGCCCTCGTTAAAGCAAACGGAAACTCTCTCTGTGAGGACGAGGCTTTCAGCATCGCTCTCCTCCGACGGCAGAGCCAATCAGCTGCTGCAGCTCCTCTGTCGTCCTCTCACATCAGAAGAACATGGAAGAACATACAGCACAAGGAAATCCTTTAGAGCTTCTGCAGACGTTACAGAACAACAGAAAAATACCACGCTCACAGTCACATTACAGAATATTAATAAACTGACAATAAGACATTAAGAGTCACATTACAGAATATTAATAAACTGATAATAAGACATTAAGAGTCACATTACAGAATATTAATGAACTGACAATAAGTCCCCTGATGCTGCTCAATCATCCAGGTAGAAATATCTAAAAACGTTAAGTCTGGTCCTCTGGACATTCAAAAAACAAAACAAAACAAAAAAGTAGAAACGTTTCGTCTTTCCTCTGAAAGACTTCCTCAGTCTGAGATGCTGTATTCAGCTCAGTC
>JARVGS010066306.1:0-11031 GCA_031762315.1 Hypsolebias antenori
AAATAAACTGGACAATATTCTGGCAATTTAGTGATATTTCCACAGTTGTGGTCTTGACTGGTCTTGAAATAAAATCCTGAGTCCTCAATGTCTGAGACTGAGACAAGACCGAGACCAAATGTAGTCGAGTCTTAGACAAGACCAAGACCATCAAAAAGTGGTCTTGAGACCAAGACCGGTCTCGAGTACTACAACATTATGGTACACAGATGTGAAATAATTCAGAGTTGAATATGACACCAAACCTCAAAGGGCGGCTGTGGCTGAGTGGTTAGAGCAGTTGTCCTCCAATGCAAGAGTTGGGGGTTCTATTCCACCAGCAGTCACATGCCAAAGTGTCCCTGGGCAACACTGAACCCCTCATTGCCTCCGATGTGTGTCCCATCGGTGTATGAATGTGATAAAGCACTGATTAGTCTTTGTATACGTAGATCTAGTAGAGTGTCGTATGAATGGGTAAATGAGGACACAGATTGTAGTGTAAGTGTTTGAGTATCTTGATAAGATAGTTAGGTGTTTTATAATTACAGTCCATTTACTCTTCTTACCAAGCAAAGAGGTAAATTGATTGAGCATTTTTCTTATTTTAAAACATCAATCTCTCAATATTTTTACTATTTAAATAAACAACAAATTATTAAACTATCCAATAGTAAGACAATAAAATAAATAATTCACACATGCACAATTTTAGAACTTGACAAAAATGAAATAAAACATTGACCAGCAGGGTCACCTGAAGATCTGTCATCATCATTTGTTTATATTTTTTTTTCTTCTTGCACTTTAACCAGCTACAAATCCAATTTACTAATCAGTGGCATGCAGCTTGTGGCCATCTGATATCCTGCTATGGAGAAAAGTCTCCTGAAGTTCAGGAGACTAAACAGGCTTGAGTGTGTGCACTCAGACAGAGGAATTATATCTATAGGATACTTGCCCAGATTACTCTAATAACTCTCTTTCCAGGAAAGGACACTTTCTCTGTTGTTGAGCAACTACAAAAACAAGACTGACGTTACACTTATGTACATAATATCCAAAGATTTCAAGAGTCATCTATTTTGGCACAAACACAGTCTTCAGGTTTCTCACAGCAAGTAATTCTGTGCAGTCAGAACTGCAGTGACTGTTTGTATGTATTGCTTTGCAGGCTTGTGGAGACAGGGAGTGGCAATGTTCAGAGCTTGTCCTTGTCTGACAGTCACCTAGCAGAGCTTGATGGAGACACCCTGCGTTTATTTGGACTGGGAGCCCTGGAGGCCCTGGAGAGGGGCTGGGGTGCTCAGACCGCCAGTGCCGTCAACATCATCACCTTCCGCTACATCAACTTCGACGCCATTGTACCCACACTGTCGAGAATAAGGGTCAAGTTCCCTAATCTGTCGGTGAGGCTGGATTAAATATAGAGAAATTTAATAAATCCTTTAAAGGAAACTATATTAAAATGTTTTTGTTATAACTACAATGACGTGTGTTGAGGAGTGGCAGCTGCTCAGCACTCATTGTTTGCCACTTTTGTCTTTACTGACTTCACTCGTTGCTTTATTATGTTACATTTGTTTTTAAATTACAACATCATAAAAGTCCAGCACTTATTTGCTAAAGTAATATAGTTTGTAATTAATGACTGTAGATATTCTGTCATAATTTTTAACTACCAGCACAACACTTTCAGATATCTTACTTGGTATTTTATACAGTCCTGTTAAGGTTGTTAAAATCCTGACTTCTGCTTTAATTAGACACATCTGTCACATTTGAAATGTGCTGTTCCAAAGCGAACAGCCTCCATGATCTCTCTAGTGTTTTCTCATAATCACCTTGGTGTCTCCCAGGCTCTAACTGTGGCTCATTGTAGCTGAACCGCAACTTGTTTCTTCATTCACAGCATCTGATCTTCCTGGAAACCAGCATCAACCGTCTCCCCCAGCTGGCAGCCCTGGCTCAGGTCAGACGTCTGGACCAGCTTACCATCCACCCAGAAGGCAACCCAGTGGTCAGTCTGGCTCTGTGGCGTTCATTCGTCATCTACAGGCTCCACCACTTCAACCTCCAGAGGATCAATGACCAGGAGGTGAGATCAGGCCTCTCCTCTCATTGTAAACTCTAGCTGAAAGTTGTGAGTTGATTCAGACATTGTTTGGTGGAGTGATAATGGCTGGGGGCTGCTTAACCCTAACCATGAGACTTTTAAAAATGTTTGTTCATTTTCTTTTTATACAAATGGAAAGTGTTGTAACCTAGCGGAAGGTTTTATTCCGTAAACGTGCCTCTATTTTTTTTTAAGTAGATGTGAAAAAGCCAGACAGTGAAGTATCTAGTGCTGTGCTGTGTGTGTGTTGACATTAGGTGACCATGAATGATGTGATTGCTGCAGAGCGAGTGTTTGGGACTCTGGGTCACATAGCAGCTACTGAAACTCCCCACTGCCGGCTCCTACTGCTCCTAGAAGAGTCCAGGTGAGAACTCAGATGTTAAGCAGACTGTTTCACTGTGTGTGGGATTTGTTTGGCTGTTTCAAGAATGTTTGGACTTTTACACGAGCTCCACTTTCTGAATAGTTAGACCATGGTACTTGTGTGTGCATGTCTGTGTGTAGTATCTTTTGGATACATTTTATTTTTGTGCGTGTGTAACTTTGAGACAGGGCATGGCACAGAGGAGCCAGGGGATTTAGACTGAGTGTCTCAGGGTAAGGGTGGGTACTTGGCACTTGGATACAAACATTCCTTCCTGTCAAACATCTCTTGAGGACTGTCACTCTGGGTCAGTAAAACAAAGTTCATACCAAAGAACTTTTAATGACTGTAAAAGACTTGCTATTTAAGGCAGAGATAAATTTATTGTGTAAAACAGTGCTACTGTTCTTTTGATGTAATTAAAACCTGCTGATCGAGAAAATGTGTAATCTGTTTCTCTTTTCAGCTAAATTTCCACTTTAGTTTTTACATTAAAAGTTGAGACTTTCTTTTAGGAGAGGGCATTGATATTAAATTGCAGATGTAAAATCTGAGAACGTCTGAGTCTAATGTAAATAATGCATGCTTATTTTTTTACAAATGTGTTTTAAAACCTTCATTTAGCTACTAAAAGTAGCATTGTCCTGATGCTCAATAATCCAGGTAGATGACTCGAACAAGGCTGAGTCAGGTCCTCTGGACGGGTTCTTCTTTGTTGAAACATTTCGTCTTTTCTCCAAAAGACTGGGCTGCAACAGTCTTATCAGCAGCACCTTCTCATGGTGGATCAGTCAGTTTGCTGGTGACAGCATATGAACAGCTATTTTTGGCTGTCACCTTCAAACCGGTTTATCCACTATGAGAAGGTGCTGCTTATAAGACTGAGTTTGTTGCAGCTCCTCAGACTGAAGAAGTCCTCTGGATAAAAGATGAAACGTGTCAACAAAGAAGAACCCATCAAGAGGACCTGACTCAGCCTTGTTAGATAAAAGTAGCATTCGTTGCATCTTCCAGCAGTAAATACCTGAATCAGGCGAAGATAATGGAGGAAAACTTAAAGTCTAATCTGTAAAATCTTAGCAAACAGTGCTGCTATAAATTGTATTTTACTCACATTTGACAGTACCCCGATTTAGATTACCAGTAGTTTGGATTCGATTAGAATGAAACTTAATTAGATTTTATGAGTAAAAATCACTTTAAATGAAAATGCTCTGGAGTTTATGTTGCATGTTCCCATTTTAGCCTGTGTGATCCATTACATTGTTCAGTGGGTTGAAACCTTGTTGAGGGGTCAGATTTCCTGCAGAGGTCAGGGAGTTAAAAAGGTCATCCCATTCCCATGGTGAAGATTCATCCCCTCTGGGATGTTGCTATTGCATGGTGTCCTGAATGTTTTTCTATCCTGGCAGCAACATTTTCAGCACAGAAACTTCAGTAAAAAACACACCAGTCTAAAGTTATAGAAATCATCTCATTCAGTCTATCAAGATAGAGTTTAGAAACGCTCATTGCATGTTTTAACAAAGTGTAAATAATTCACAGTAAATGTGCAATGCCAACAGGATTGATGACACTGCACTGCAGAGCTCATTGAAAGGAAATGTGGGGCAATTTATTGTCTTTATTAATAATTATGCAACTAAACGTGTATCTTAGTTCACTTTTTGACCTTACTCAAAAAGTCTGCACACTGCCACAGGCTGTTTGTCTGGCAATACTGTATTTCTTCTTTGCATAGAGTCATTTTCCACTCAGTGTTTCTTTGCTGGTTATGCCTGCTGTTCTCTTAAAGACATTTTACAGACAATTACACAAACATGTCTACCATGAAGATGATTTTCACAAAATCCATAAACATATTTTTCTTCTCATAAAATTTTCAGCTGAAACAAAATTGCGGCAAAAAATATTTCTGACATTGTTGCATTCAAAATTTAGAAAAGAATCCAAGATCAAACTTTACCTTTCAGTGTCATTTAGCTGTCAGACTTTTTATGTGTTCACCTTTAATTTATAAACTTGTATAATATAATTATAACCCAGATTAAATTAGTTTTACTTTGACTTTAAGCCTGTGCTAATCTGTATGAAGTTTGCTGAATGATGCGTTCTGGCATACTCTGAGACGTTCACAGTCTTTTTACAAACCATGTCATCTGACGTGGAATGTTTGCCTCCAGCCTGCTCTGTAAATTTTAGCATCCTGGCACTGACCTGCCGAACATGTTGGAGCAGAAGAGTACCATGAGATTTCATACTGATACAATGAAACATTTGGTGTAGCTTACAATCCTGCTGAAAGTGCTTATTTGCAACAGAATCAGATTCAAACACTGATATTTTATGACGTGAATTCCAGTGACCAATTAACTGGTGGCTGTTTGAGTCATTTATAGTTAGCTTCGAAGAGTTTCTCAAGTTTATAACCTTTCAATAATAATAATTAAAAAAAGTAAGAGGGTTAAAAATGGTTTTTGGACTGGAAAAGCACTTTTTGTTACAGTGGTTTCACTGACTCTTTCCAGGTGTTGGTGTCTGCCTCACCCTTTTCTCCTTTCTGTTTTCACCCTGAAGGAAACGGCAGCTGCAGTTCCTGTTGGAGGGGCGCGGCCGGCGGGCAGGGCTTAGTCCAGAAGAGCTACGGGATAATGGGAAGCTCCAGGGTGAAGGTCTGAGCAGAGCACTGTTTAACTATCCAAGCAGGGACTGCAGTGCAGAAAGCCCCGAGGTTAGCTCTCTTTTTTATACTCTGTTTTACAGCAACGCAGGGATTTAAAAGCTAAAACTGTTAAACTGTTTGTCTCTCACAAAGAAACAGAGCCAGGGACCAAAAGATGGCCTGAATGAAACAAAAGTTTTGATTGTAAAACTGATCAGATATGTAGATGTGTCACACTGGAGCTCAAAGTCACCATCATATTGATTTTTGTCTTTGTCAAATGTTCTATATCAACACTGCCTTTGTGATTTCTCCTAAAATTACAGCAATATTTTTGAGGTGGTTGTGGTAGCTATGCGGCCAGTGCCATAGTCTCATAATCCTGAGGTACGTGCCCATGTTGCATCAGGAAGGATATCCACCATAAAACAGTTACCCAATCTGTGCTGGTTTGCTCGCTGTGTTGACTCCTGCATTAGGGAGCAGTTGAAAATAACAAATTCATTATTTTTAAATAATGAGATAAAATAAGCTTGGGTATCTTAGTAGTAGTTCTAGTAATTGCACCACTTGGGATGGCTGAATGTTGGAGTAGCTCTGTTACATTCGTTCTGAGATTTTGCTTTTGGAAACTTTAATTCCTCCTTTTCTGGATGTAAATCACATTTTTTGTGATGATTGTTTCCTCTGGTATTGGATGCTGTGCAGCTGGAAGGATTTTTACTGAAACTTTTTTAAGGTTTGGACATTTGTTGTGATGCGTAACCATAAAAACAAGTTTTTATTTTTATTTTATTTATTATTTTTTTTATTTTTTATTTTTTATAATGGGAGCAGCTGATCAACACCTCAAAAGCTCAAATAATAACTCAGTTCCAGCGCCAAATCTCAAATGAGTTGAAAAGGAGGTGCCATAGATGCATTCCCGTCTCCTTGCCAGCTGTGCTCGAGTGCCTGACCACTGAGATCCTGGAACTGGTAGGAAACATGACTCGCAACAGCTGAAGGACCGGGATCATCCCCTGGCACCTGCAGCTGGCTGTTCACAATGACGAGGAGCTCGGCAGGCTGCTGGGAGGAGTGGCTCAGGTTCTTGAGAAGCCAGCCTAGTCTGGGTGGATGGACTGGACAGCATCTGCAGCCAGTTTTTTTGGCTCAGCTGTGGGGTAGACCTTTGCGAGAGATCCCTCCTGTCAACAGCCATCAGCAGATAACATCTCTTAATGAAACGAGGATAACATGTTACAATAACATTTAATTTCCTTTTGGGATTAATAAAGTATTTTTGAATTGAATTGAACTGAAATGAATTAAGGTAACAGAATGAGCAAATTGTGATGTTGATAAAATTGCATACAAATATCAGGTACGGTCATTCCTGGTTTCTTTATTTTCATGTATATTACTGTAGTTGCACCCTTATTATTCTCAGCTAAAAGTGACTCCAGTTTCCATGTGTTGTTAAAAAGTGGTTAAAAAGTTAGTCAATATTAACCCATAAGCACATGACACAATATTCACTATAAACCTTGCATTTCATCCCAAAATATGTCATTTTGAGGTTTACAAACCATTTTTTTTAACCAAGCTGTGGTTGCACATCTTATTTGTCACAGATTTTAAAAACTGCATTAAAAATCAAGACTTGTATGTATTATTTCAACGTATTATCCATTAGAGAAACTCTCAGATTTATTCTTTCTCTGACAAATGAGTTTCACATGCTTTTCTAGCTACTACAAATATTTAATCAGGCAAAACTATTCTTCTTTCTTCTCAGGAGGGCTCAGTTGATTCATCGGAGCGTGCCGTCATGATAGAACAGTACCTCCAGGAGTTGGTCCAAAGAGCTTCAGACACTAATCTGAAGGGTGAGGTTTTACACAAGCTCTGGCCGACCATGTTTGCAGAGATGGTGAGAGACTGTGTGCTGGAGATGAAGGACCAACCAGCCTTCCGTCAAGCCAGTTTAGCGAAGCTCACTGAGAGCAAGTGAAACGGACCAAAGGTTCTCTTGTAGTCATGCACCTGCACACATGAGGGACTTGCTTCTCGCTGCTTTTTCCATTTCACCGTCTACCACTTCATCACTTAGTGATTTTATAAGTTATTAATGGGAGGTTGTTTTTTTAGATGGATGTAGACTATTTTTAAGATGTCTAAAGAATCGTCATGACAGACATCTTAACTGAATGTAGATTTTCACTGAAAACAGCTTGTTTCTTCAATGTTTGGAGCTGTATAATACTTGAAGAACGTTAAAGGCACTTGACTTGTGGTGCATTGAAGTCCCCACAGAGAAACCTCTGCACTTTAAAAGCCTTCCAAATGACTGCCTACACTCTCACCATCCTCCACTGAAAAGGACCAGCACCTCCTTTATGGAGATTAGAAAAAAAAAAATTCTGGCTTATAATCAGCATCAGGCATCATTCTGTCACGTCCTCCTGTCTGACATGGAAGACGGCACAAAAAAGACAAGGTCTTTGTTTTTGTTTACAAATGACTTTCTGTATTGTACTTAGTATTAAAAGATTCTGCATTAACACTGAGTTTGTTTGTGTACGTAGTTTGCTAAAAGATTGTTCATTCTTATAAACATCTAGTCAGATCAGTTTTCCCTCAGACCACTGTCATGTACTGTGAATCAACACAGATTCTTGAGGAAGACCTTTAAAAGGCAGCACTGTGTAGCACACCACTCTCCTGTGCACGCTGGAGCTTAAGCAGGTCCAAAAACGATGATCGGTGCTCCAGGTAGAGTGAACTCGGAATGCTGGAATGTCCCTGAAGGTGTAGAGGCTTCACCTGTTCCTTACATGTTCCTGCTCACCTTTCTAACAGTATCCCACAAAACACGATTTTAACCCTTATTTAATCCAACAGGTCGGTGGAGAAAACTGCTTCGGCCCAGACGAGTAACTGCAGAGGGATGAAACATCAAAAAGCTTCACACAAACACAGAGAAAATGACATGTTTTGCCGTCCTGTTATTTACTTCAGTAGAGATTAGTGCCTCCATCACAAATATTTGACTTGAAGCAAACAGAAATGTTAAATATTTCTCTCTTCTGAGTGCTGGTTTTGATTACAGCAGCTCAACCTACATGCAGCGTTTTACTCATTAATCCAGATAAGAGGAGTTGTGCAATTATTATATTGAGTGTAATCATTTCCACAATGATGTCTATTTCTTGATAAGTAAGATTTTTTTTACTAATTTCCAACCATAAACCCAATGAGAAGACTAGAATCTGTCCCAAAGCACTGATTAAACTGAGTCAGGGGACAAACATCATGTTGTGTTTGAAGTGTTGGCTTATAGGGCATGGGGCCTTTAAAGATCTCATTAAAAGTTTTGTTTTGCTTTGACAGGAAGACATTTGGTGCAAACAGGGCCAGTGTGTGACAGGCAGACAGAAATCTTTCTCAGTAAAACAGATAAACAAATGATCATTAAGCCTCAATACCATTGTGATTATTATTCATAATCAGTCAGTTCCTGAAATACAGTCAACTAATTTTTAATTTGTTTTAAAAGGGAGCACTATATAAAACTCAGTGTGGGATCACAGCTTTTTTTTTTTTTTTTTTGCTTTGCAGCACGTTATAAATCTGAATTATATATCATGTTTTTATATTTTAAAGTAAAAATGAATCAAGGTTCATCAATGTATGAAGGACTGTCTTGGAATAAAAATGGCTAAACTGCAACTCCAAAAGGTTGGGACATGTCAGAAACATTTTAGCAACAGAGTTTTTTTTTTATGTTGAACAGCATTAAATTGGTTGTGCTGCATTAATTAAAAATGATTAATTTGTGTCCAAAGATGTCAAAGATCCCCTCTGTCATGCAGCGCCATGCTCCTACAGAAGCCTTGGTAGGACAAACCAAACTGTGGCTCTGAAATTATTTTTGGAAATCAGCTTCTGAAAGATGCAAAGTAATAATAATAATAATAATAATATATATTTTAAAAATATCATTGATTAGTTCTCTAACTTTTACAAAGCTTTCTTGTTAAAAGAGGAAATAAAGCAAAATGATAAATTATTCCTCTGTTCCAACATTTAAAAAATCTTGCTGCGTCTAATTTTAAAAAGAAATATAATTAAAGAAATTAAACAGCATGATATGTTGTCTATGTTCTACTAATCATTGGGTTTAATGCAACACATGATCTTGTTCACATTACACACATTATCTCAAAAGGTGGTCATTGCTTTTGTTTTCTCAGCTATTGCCTAAAATAATGCACTGCTCACTGTCATCCCCTTCATTAAAGGAGTCAAGTCAGATTTATTTATAGAGCACATTTAAAACAGGAACTGTTACCAAAGTGCTTAACAAAAAGATCACAGCATCAAATCTAAAATAACAATATAATTACAGCATCGGGAATAAAAACAAACAAACCCAAAACAATCAGAAATAATGAAATACTAAATCAGATCACCCTTTGTTAAATGCCAATGAGTACCGGTGTGTTTTCAGGAGAGATTTAAAAGCAGAGACTGAAGTGGCCTGTCTAATGTTGATGGACAGATTGTTCCAGAATTTAGGGTCTATACTGAAAATGCCCGATCTCCTCTAAGCTTCAGCCTGGTTTTTGGTACCACCAAAAGCAGCTGGTTCGATGATCTCAAAGCCTGAGAAGGAGGAGAAGGATGGAGAAGGTCAGAGAGGTATGAGGGTGCAAGGTCATTATCGACACACACAAGAAGCCAGTGAAGGGAGGACAGAACTGGTGAGATGTGCTCAAACCTACGAGTTCCTGTTAAAAGCTGAGCTGCAGCATTTTGGACAAGCTGGAGACGTGACAGCGAAGCCTGACTGACCCCAACATAAAGCAAGTTACAGTGGTCCAGCTGGGTTGTAACAAATGTGTGGACTAATTTTTCAAGGTCAAATCTGGTCAGCATGGACTTAAGCTTAACTATCTGCCTTAGCTGAAAGAAGCTTTTTTGTAGAACAGCATTGATCTGCTTATTAAACTTAAAGTCTAAAGCTATCCCGAGATTGGTAACAGACTGCTTTAGACATGGTTGAAGGGACTCCAGGTTTACAGGATCAGAGACAGCAGTAGAGCTAGGGTTAAACATGCCCTCAGTTTTCTGATCATTAAAGCTCAAGAAGGTCGAAGCCATCCAAGTCTTGATGTCATCAAGACATTTTAGCAAAGGGCAAATGGAGCAGGAACTGTTGGTCTTCAAGGGCAGATAAATCTGAGAATCATCAGCATAAAAATGAAAGGAAAGACCATGTTTCCTCAGGATAAACCCCAAGGGGAGCAGATACAATGAAAATTGAAGGGGTCCAAGAATGGAGCCTTGCGGGACCCCACAGGAAAGAGACACTGAAATGGATAGTCTATTACCAACATTAACACAAAAACTCCTGTCGCTCAGGTACGAACGGAACCATTCTAACGCTACACCTTTAATCCCAGCCCAGTGTTCTAACTGTGATAAAAGGATACTGTGGTCAACAGTGTCAAAAGCAGCGGTAAGGTCGAGGAGTACCAGGATCACAAATTGACCAGCATCATTTGCTAGGAGAATGTCATTACTGTCTTTTTCTGCTGTTTTGGTGCTGTGTAAATACTTCAAACCAGACTGAAAAAGCTCAAGAATACCATTTTAATTCAAGAACTCATTTAATTGAATGGAAATTATTTTCTCCAAGATCTTAGAAAGAAAGAGAAGTTTGGAGATAGGTCTGAAGTTTGAACAAGTTGAAGGGTCAAGTCCAGACCCAGATAGGTTTATTCTTTTTAACACAGCTATGTTTGCATAAGATTTAAATATTTATTGTTTTATAATGTTTTTAATTTCAACCTGGAGAGACTCACACAAAGAGACAGGAAAACAATTAGTGTTTTATTGATGAGAGTTTCTTTGGCGCTC
>JARVGS010066319.1:0-11028 GCA_031762315.1 Hypsolebias antenori
CGGACCGAGATTTGAACCGGGGACCTGCGCGCTGAGAGGCAGCAGCTCTACCAGTTGTGCCACCGTGCTGCCCCAATTGATGTGTGTATTTGTGGTGTCAGTGTGTGGCAGTAATAACTCATCCAGGTCATTTGGGGGCAACCTCAGAGGCACTACTGAAATCTGCTTTCACCATGTGAGCTACAAAGAGTGGAAGGAGCACGTTTGTTGTCCTAAATTCAGCTGGGAGACGTACCTGATGCTTTAACAGCCGTTGCTTATCCCTCTCTGTGTGTGTGAGCAGTTTTACACACACACAGGAAGTAGCTGTGCTTTACCTCTCTCCATCACGCCATCAGCCTCTCATCACGTCTCAACTTCAAAGCTCGTGGACCCCAGTTGTCCTTTTGGCTAGAAAACACACGCGCACTTCTGAGGATAGCAGAACGCAAGTTCAGACAAACTTCAAGCTTCTCGCCGCCACGCGCACACACACACACGCACACACACAGACTCCGCCATCATCACAGCAGCTCTGGAACCTGTCTGCTATCTTCATTTGCTATATTTAGGCCGAGAGCAGAAATTGCCTGTTGTAAACTGTCATGGGTGTTTGTGCAGCGGCGGCAGCGGCGCCTGTAATCGACTCTCAGTTCCATCTCAGGAGGAAATAGACACTTCCAGCTGCCGCTGATACCTGGCCCACATATCTGTGTCTCCATAGTCCTCAGACATCATCGACACAGCAGTGCAAACTTTAGTATATCTGAGGAAAGAAACTCTTAGACAAAAATCTGTGTGGTTTGATGTTTTTAACTTTTTTTGTCTCAGGTAAAAAGAGCAATGATGAGGATGAGGATGAGGATGAGGATGATGATGATGATGACGACTTCGAGGATCTGTTAGACCCAAATGCCAAAGAAGCACTAGAGGAAGGAGACTCGGGTCAGTCAAACATCAGAAATAAATCAGCAGTTTTTAGACGTGCAAGCTTTTCTTATGTTTGTGAACAGGAGACTTTTCTGTGGTTAGATCTTTAAGACCGAGCTCAGCTGGTGTAAAATATTTAGGTACCGTATTTTATGGAGTGTAAGTCGCATCAGTCAAAAAAAGCATCATGAAGAGGAAGAAAACGTATAAGTCGCATTTATTATGTGTCACCGCTGACCCGTTGCATTTGTTATGCATTTATTTAATGGTCGAAAGAGCTTCATTTCACCTGGGAGGCGTGGCGCCATCCATCCATCTTGACCGGAGCCGCGAGCTCTCCAGTGTTCCTCTGCCTGCGTCAGCTGAGTGAAGCGAGCGGGCACTGGAGGACTCACTGTTGCAGTTCTTCAAAGTTAAAATATCAGTCAAAAATTGTGCTATAAATATGGAAAAAAATTTATACAAGTTGGTTCGGTGTATAAGTCGCAGGACTGACAAATTATGACAAACTATGCAAAAAACGGTGACTTATATGCCAGAAAATACGGTATTTGTTTGGTAGTTTGATAGTAATATGAATTTTAAGTATTGTAATAGTGTTTCAAGCAAAAAAAGCAGATAGTTTGTACCAGTCGGTAAAGTTACATTTTGTTTTAAGAGCTTTTTTTAGTACTTTTTTTTTAAGGTTTCTGATCTCATAAATAAATAAACAAAACTTAACAAATATTAAATAATTTAAATAACTTTGGTTTAGCATTAAATGTTTGTAAATGGAGTGATTTTTTTTTTTTTTTTGGTTTACATTTCTGTTCAATTTCTGTAAAAAGTTTAGTTTTTAGAGGTCCAGTTTTACTGCTGCAGCCTTACTGTGACAATAAATATATATTTTAAAAAAAGGTTGTTTGGAGCCTAAAATTAACATTTTTAGACTGTATTTTATTTGTAATGTTTTCTTTAAAAGTAAAGTTCACATTGCTTTTTATAGGAATTAGGAATCTTCCATAGAGACAATAATTTATTTGTCAAAAGTACAACAAGGCTTAATAATGTGGAGGTAATATTTAACCATGTCAACAAGTGAATCTTGATTTTTCACATTAATATCCTTTCTAAAATCTTCAAAAATAGCTTTTTGATGTGTTCATATCAAGTATGTTCGGTATTCCTACGAGGTTGTTGGTATTAAAGTGTCCTGTTTGTATTCTAGGTGATGAAGATGAAGATGAGGATGAAGATGAGGATGAGACGGCCTCCAAGGCTCCTCAGCTGTTGTCCTCTGCAGCTCTAATAAAGCTGGCAGAGGGAGAGGAGGACGTGGTTGAAGACCTGCAGCTGTCTGACGACGACGACTAGGGTCGCTACAGTTCGTGTCCTCGTTAACGTTTGTTTGCAGGTTTTTGTATTTGATGTTTTGCTCTGTCATTTTAAATTTTGTATTGCTTCACATGTACAGTACAAATGAGATGATGGGTGTAATTTCATGGAGCTTTGAAACTGTTAAACAGAACTTTTCACGAATCCTCCGTGTCACTGCACCTTTTTTTTCACGCTTCTCATTCATTGCAGTGTGGGACATGTAGACTAGCACACAAGTGGACCTGAAAAGAAGGAAGTTGTGTCCTCTGCACACGTGCACACCTGGGGTTACCCTCAGGCTTTGAAAGAGGGAGCATTTTGGTGGGATGTGCGAGCCTGACTGGGCCGAGCCAGGCCAGAGGATGTGCATGGAGAGGCGGGTTGTTGAGCCCCCAGGCAGCAGAGCTGTGCCTGGCTGGCAGGGTGTTGTCTGAAGCTGTGCCAAGACTCTGCCCAGGTGGTCGAGCTGCAACACAGGCTGGTCTGTTTCTGTGCCAAATCCTCACCCACCCCTGCCCACACCACTGTCTCTGTCTCTGTCTTCACACGCTAAGACGCAGCTTTCCTACACTAAATGTCTTCTTTCTTGACTTCTCTGCAACTTTGCCAGAATTCACCACTAAGCTATTTTTTTTTGTTTGTTTGTTTTTTTGTTTTTTTGAGTGCACATAGGGACAATCACTGCATGGTGGGCAATCTCTCACATTGTGTATCATGCATTGTTCCTTGTGAGATTTCTTAAAGACTAAATCTCCAGTACAGTTTGGTATAAACATAATTGCACAGAAAATCCACACTTTTCATTTTTAGTTTTTAAAATTTTCCACAGAAAAAAGACCTAACCACTTATGAGTGCAACCGTCTGGTTTAAAAACTTTTTTCCTCTTTAATTTTTTTTAATGCAACTAAAACTAACTTAGACGTACCGGTAGGTATTTAAATCATCGCACAAGTGCACAGAGTTGAATTCATAGTCCGTGCTGTGATTTAAAGCAAACATTAAAATATTGTGCATTGCAATAAAGCCTAAAAATACTGCTAATACTTTTAGGTAATACTCACAGGGGCACGACACAAATTGAACGCAAGTTTTTCCAAAAACAAAAAGGTGAAATTTAATTTTAAGCAACTTTATTTTGTCACACTTCCTCTCTAGTAGTCTTCGTTGAATTTCGAACATGTCGACGTTGAAGCTTGCCTAAAGCAAATGCAAGTCCCCTCAGAGTTTGCAGTGGAGTGCTTTGAAGGGAGGTGAGTGAGGGCTGAAACGTGTGTGTGGGGGTGTATCAGGAGGGTCAGGTTTGCCCCCACAGGAGGCAGGAAGGCCTTGGCCTGCGGCTGAACTTCACACTCCCAACAGCTGGTGTTGACCTAAACTGTGTCCCTCCTGGGTCACACACATAAACACACACTTTTGCAGAACCACAAACACCTTAGAAGAAAAATGGGTTTCTGCACGTCTGATGAAAGGAGAGAGACAAGAATGTTCTTTAGGATTTATTTCACCTGTGTGGTGAATAGAAAAATAGGATGAAAACAAAACTTTAGGAGGGAAATCTAGAGAGCATTTTAATTCATTGCTTGCAAAGTTAAAAAAAAAAAAATCCATAAGAGATTCAAAACATCTGCATTAAGAGCTTTTGTGCCTTTTCTTTTCCCTGCAACCAAGAGAAAACAAAGTTAAAGTATCTTTGGAATCCATCTTAAGGGCTAATACATAACATAATCTGCTTTACTACATCAAAAGTCCTATAAATAATTTTGTCCTCATATTTATATGCTTGAGTAGCATTTGAGATTTGAGCTTTTTTTTTGTAATACACATTTTTTCAACCTTTTTTTTTTTTCTTTAATAGAAAATTCGGGGGGAAAAGTACCACCAAAGTTCAGCAAGTCACATTTTTCTGTAAAGAAATTCTTATTCGTGCAACTACATTTAACAAAAAGTGAAAGTACCACGTATGTAACCAGAATATTTTCATCTTAAGCGCAATTCTGTACAATTCTGCATGTTCATCCTGCCTCTGACAGTAGTCAACACAAGTGTATGATGACAAACGTCTGCTTTTTCATGATGGTTTCGAGCATCGTCATCAAACCTACACCACCCCAAATAGAGTCCACTGTATGAGGCTCTACCTCAGTCTTTCCCTGGACCAGTTTATTTTTCTGAGACCATTAACACAAAAATATCAGACACATTATGAATCATGGTTCCAATTCCACACAGCCAGTATCTTCTTTGGTATCAGGACAGTGGAATGCATAGTTGCAGTGATAATAGAGGAAACTGGTCAAATCCAGTGCTCTTTAGCGTGTTTCAACTCCAACCTTTATACAAAAAAAAAAAAAGCCACGCTGTCGTTTGGCTTCTGCAAATAGTCAAGGAAGGAAGGGAGGGAGAGAAGAGGGAGAGGTTTTCTTTATTCCTGGCCTCTGCAGGGCTTGAGGTAAGATGGACACAAGAGAAAGAAAGTGACTGAGAGCTTCCTTCTGCTCAGGAAGGAAGGAAGAGTTTCCGCTAGCGTCTGATTTTCAAAAATGTCGCATTTGTGGCAAGGCTCCGCTTCTTTTTCTTGGCAGGCTGTCTGTGACCAGCTGTCTCCATTTCCCTCTCTCTCTCCGTTCCTCTGTCGCTTTACGTTTCTCCCTTCCAGCCCAGATTCTTTGGATTCTGCTCGTCTGCAGAGGCTGTCCAGTAGTCTCTGATTTCGGTCGTAGAATTTCCCGTGAACACAAGTTGAAATGTCTCAATGGAGAGTTTGGTAAATGTAGCTTGAGGGTCAGACCAGTTTTGACCCCCCTCATACAGATCTCCCCCCCTCCCCCAGTGCGGCCCTACGAAGGAGTTTTAGCCTCATATCTGCCCACCACCACAGAGCTGGTGCCATTTTCCATTTTGGGGGAGGAGCTCCCTGGGGTGGGGCCACTGTATGGAGACGAGCTGTTGCTGGCGGAGGTGGGTCGGTGAAGCAGGGACAGAGGTGTGGTCAGGGGGTCTCGATCCCGATCTGGGGGGCGCAGGATAGCAGAAGGTGGAAATGGGAACGCCAACGGGAAACCTGTCATGTAGAAAAGCCTGCCGACGCGCCGCGCCACCTGAGGAGACAAGAGGCCACATCACCGTCAGAACAGCCTGCGGAGCATTGCATGATGGGTTTATTTCTTTTTTTAAAACTGTATTTCAGAGAGAGAAGGCGAGGCAGCAGTTTGCGGGGGCAGGCTAGTTTAGGGGAGTTAGCTACGCTACGCTGAGCTAATAAATATTCCCAAACATTCAAACGCTTCAACGCTCCATCCCAACACACACAGGTCTGCGATGTGTGTACCTGTGAGCGGATCTTGAGCGCGGGCCCCAGCTTTAGTCCCATGGTGTTGAGCAGATGCTCCTCAGTGAGCAGCGGCAATGTGTCTCCGTCAATGGCCTGCTCCCGAAACACCTGGCAGAGACACAGCCGCTTCAGCCACAGCCCCGACACGCGCACACAATCTACAGACTCACTCGCACGCAACAAATCTCTATTCCATATTTGCATATGGTGACCCAGACACCCAGGAGGATTGGTCTGATGGGGTTTTAAACATCATATTGAAAGTATTTCATTTAATTTCTGGCTGTAGATAAATCAGTTCCCAGGTGGACCAGGTGTAAGGGACATAACATTTCATTTAAAAGTAGTAAAAAAAAGATCGATCCAGGATTTGTGTCATTTCGCATTTTCAGACAAATTATCAACCTTTTTTTTTTAATAACTTTAGTGTGAAACTGTTCCACCTTTTATACATCGGAGAAACATTAGTAAAGAATGACCTCACTCCCAAGTTTGAGGTACTATTTAAACATCCATATTGTCAAGAGGGAACGTTTTTTTTTTTAATCAAAAACCCTTCTGGTGACTATTTTGTTTAATGGATAGTGGGTTTTGGAAGATACACACATTCGGTTTACACGAGCTGTACACACCGTTCTCACTTCATTCAAACAAAGCCCACAACTGAATCATGCACACAAACAGCTCAAGTGCCTCTGCCTTTACCTTAAAAATACTATTATGTTGGAGTATATTTTACATCTTTGGCACTACTCCTACATTTAACAGTCCGCCTGCCTCTGGCCTCCACCTCCTTCTCTCTCTCTCTTCCCTCTTCCTGTGCTCTCACCTGTGCATATTCAGCGCATCCAGCCAGGCTGCTTATGAAGCCACACACATCCTCCACACTCCACTTGCTGATGTCTTCCACAGGGTTGGATGTGGCCGAGTCCTCCCCCTCCATAAAAAGGCCTCCCAAAGCACCTGAAAATGCAGCAGCGGGTACAAATGATGTGTCAGTACATAGACGGAGTATAAAGTTGTTACATGTTGAAAACTCAAGCTTTAGCGGTTTTGAAAAGAACGCTTAATAATGACACGAGCAAGATGGACTTTGAGTCAATGAGGCCGGAGTACATTAATCCATACACGCGAATCGAAGGGATCAATAGGTCTGAGTGGTTTTAGTGATCGTTCTATTTGAAAGACGTTAAGAAATGCCAGTCACTGAACCAGCGAGGAGGAAAGCAGAACCGTACAGCGCTGTGCAAAACTTTAACCCTAAATTCTTTATATGGTTCACTTCCGAGGAGCCAGACCTCCTTTGTAATCTTACTGGTCTTGATCAATAGTTGTCCAGGCTTTCTGAAAGTCGTTTTTATTTGGACATTTTGCTCCTTAAATTGTTGAAACTATTTATCATGTAAACTAAACGATTTAGTTAATTCCTCTGGAATTCAATCGTCTGTTCTTCAGCTGCACAACATGAGTTTTTTATGCTCACAAAGTAAATCTAACTGCTGCTGTGAGTCCACGTGTTGATACGTGAGTGTGTGTGCGCGTGCATGACCTAACAACCCCCCACCCCCACCCCCTTAGCCCTCGTGGCTGCTGGTGGTGTGCCTGTGGGTCACAGTGGGGTCAGAGGCAGGGCCCCTAACAAGTAAAGGTCTCCACACTAAAGGCACACACACATGTGGTGATGCTAATAGGTTTCACATGTCACTGCTAAGCGTTATGGGTGTGCGTCTATCGCTCACCGGCATGAAAGTAAGGGCTGGCGTAGGGGAATCCGAAGGGCAGCGTCTGGGCGTGAAGAGCGTGCAGCGGTGGAATGAACCCTGGAGGCAGGTGATATTTGAGATCGGCTTTGCCCAGTCCAGGTGTGAAAATGTGCCGACTGGGCGACTCGGTGTCTGTTGAACTACTCGGAGCGCTCAGTCTGCCCGAGCTCTCTCCGGCCTCCTGGGCGCTCTCCTCTCCCCTCTTGTTTCCAGTTTCTTTGCTCCTGTGCAGCTCTCCTCCGTCTCTGGGTTTATTGCTGAGCTGTGCTCGCCTCTCTTCGCACACCTCTGTCTCGCTGTCCGAGTCCTTCATCTCCTCATCGTGCACCTCCATGTCTCCCTCTCTTTCTGTGTCGTCTCTTCCTCTATAATCCCCACCACGTAGCGGTGTTCGGGGTCCCCTGCAATGAACCTTTTTGTACTGTGGCCTGGCGGTGGAGCTCTGCGCCTGTGGATCTTTGGGTGTGGAGGACGCAACTGGTTGTTGCTGCTGCTGGTTGACGGTTAAAAGTGGCGTGGCAGAACCATGGCGAAGCACAAGCATCGCGTTTGTGCGGCGGACTAGCTCCTCGCGGAGAGGATGTCCCTCTGGGATGTCGTGGAGACTCCGCAGGGCAGGGTGGTCAGGGGGCAGGCCAGGAGGCAGAGCTCCCAGAGGGTCCGAGCCCAGCAAACGCTGCTGCTGCTGCTGCTGCTGCTGCTGCTGCTGCTGCTGCTGGTGGAGATTCTCCAACTCCTTCTGTCTTAGCAGCTCTGCTGACCTCTCAAGTCTGAGGCAGTGAAACACACAAGAACTTGAATGTCAAAAACCCTGACAAGTTATTTAGGTGACAATAAACCCATGAAATGTGGGAGGGGTTATACACACACCTGGCCAGATTCTGCTTCCTTAAAAGTTCTTGCTGTCGAGCAAAAATTTCAGCCTGAGCTGGCTGGAGGAAACCATAACCTGGTAAAGCAACAACAGGAACACATTAATAAATGAACACAGCTTTAGAAGTATGTCACTACATCTAAAACAAATGTTGGAAAGTATGAATATTTCACCAAGTAGTTTGTAGATTGAACATTAACATTTGTTGGCTTCAATTTAATGTTTTGGAGAAAAGCACCTAATTTTCTACTTCATAAAACTTATTTGACCACTTTGCTTTTAAAATAAAGAAACCGAGCCATAGGAAGTTTTACTGTGCTGGCATAGATGTAGTACTATAGATGTAGTACTTGTGTATCTCTCAGCATTACCGACTACTCACCAGGGGCCTGGCAAAGAGCGGAGGGCATGCCCAGGAATGGAGGTCGCAGGTGAGGTCCTAAGGCGATGTGTGGAGCGGTCGGAGGGGACAGGAGGGGTGGGGGATGGGACAATTCTCTGAGGAGACAAACACAAACACCACATCCATTAAAACCTGGCTTCAGACAGGAAATTTAACAGAAACTGAACCACTATAGTTTTGTCCTAGCAGAGTTTCTGTTCTCAGCACAATTCAGCTCGTTTTCTCAGTGTGTGCGTGCGTGCACGTGTGTGCGAGAGAGTTTTCTGCTGCCACACCAGTGCATGCAGTGTATTTTTATCTGTGGCACTCCAGAGGCCCCAATGTCGCCTCAGTGCCTCATCAGTCTTGTCACGCCGCAGCAAGCGCCGCTGGCCATTACTGTACCCTGGACTGCAGCCTTTCCTTACCCTGTAGTCACACACACACACACATATTCAGACCCACACACATAATGAGGGCTGAATGCACAATGCCAGTGTGTCATGCTCCGACAGCTGGGGCGGCCCCTGCGTCTTGACCGGGGCCACGGGCTGAAGGACCTTCTAATTAACACTCATCCCTCCTCTTTTTCCTCCCTTTTTGTAGCGCCCCTCTCTGTCTCCCTCCCTCTCAATCTCTGAAAAGACGAAGCATCCTGCAACCTCTGCTTCTGAAAAGGCCTCTCCATTATTGGCCTCGTCTTTTGTCCTCTTTGATGGGGAAAGGTGCCTCTCACCTTTCTCCCACTCGTTCTGTCTTAACTCCATCTTACTCCCAGTTCTATACTTCTCTGTGACCTAAAATAGATCTCTTGTTCACTGATTTAATTTTTATCCCAATGCTTTATTCTTTTACGGTTTTATGTATTTTTCTAGTCTCTACATACCTTTTTTTTTTTTTTGCATTTTCCCCTTCCGCTTGCTCCATTTGTTTTTTAACTAATTGTTGTCTTCTTGTTTTTCTCAGTTTTATGTAAATCTTTTTACTTGATGAGGATTTAACGCTCACCTTGACCCTGTAGACGTCAAAATGTGTGAAGTTTTGACCCAGGAGTTTATCATGAAGCGGTCCACAGCTGTCTCGGAGCCTTTTCCCAACACACACACATATATGCACCTCTTCTCCTCACTGTGTTTTTTTTTTTTTTTTTTTGGGTCCTTCCTTACTTCAGCTGCTATCACACTGAACAGCGCTCAGCTGAGTGCGACCGCCACGGAACAAAAGCATACAAGAGAAACAAGCTGAGGAAAACAACAAAGTCAAACCCAACACTGGGACGCGTGAAACCGCAAATATCGTTTTGAGACTGTGTTCAAATTTGCCAGCGCCTGCGAGTCTCCTGCCTCTGTAAATGGCGAGGAACGAGAAGAGGGCATATGTACAAAAGAAGGGAGAGAGGAGGTGGGGGGACAAGGTGGTAGAGTTAGGTGTGTGTGTGTGTGTGTCCATCGATTGCCTCTGAAATGTTAATACTAATCGTATAACCGCTCTCTCCGGCGGTGCCTCGCACTCCAGTGGCAGCTCCAATTAATCTTAGGTGAGGGCTGTGGTGCGTGACCCTGGAGATGCAAGCCTGGACCCCCGTTAGCCGCTGCTTATGTAATTACACCGCCCAGTGTGTAATCACCTGGCCTAATCCCTCAGGGCTGGCAATTAGCCTCGCGACGCAGTTCCACCAGACTACGCAACGGCGTCCGCAAAGCCTCCCATCCACCCCCGCCCATGGCTCCCAAACTCTCATCACCCCTCTGCCCCCCACATCTCTTTCTGATATTCCTTTTTCTCCGCCGTGCTTAGCGTTAGCCCGCAGATGAATAACGGTCAATTAAAGCTGCATGACTGGGGCTGCCAGGCGTCTGCGCCACCATAATTAGGCCTAATCACCGGGAGTGAGAGAGGGAGAGGAGAGAAAGAGCATGTCTGACACTCCCCTCCTCTCCCTCCCTCCATCTCTCTTCCTCTTTTACAGGAGGCAATTTTGAGGAAGGAGTGGCAGACATTAGTCGTTTTGCTCTGAGGATGTGTGCGTTGTTTGTGAGCAACATGTCTGTCCTTCTCGAAGTGTGTGGTTTTATTTTTGCACTCTCCGCACATTTTGTTGGTTAACCACTGACGTGCTGAAAAAAGACGAGGGACAAACAGTCACCTAGTTTTGGCAAGAGACTGTAAAAGAAGACGAGATCCAAAACTACAAGGTGGACTCGTATAATCACACAGAAGTCTATCACTGGATTCTGTCCGTCTCTGCCTGCAGTGAGGCCACAGGCTCATGGGGGGTTCACTGGTGTGTGGCGACCTGTCAGAATGGAGACAGCGGTCCTGTCCTGGAACAGCACAGGCAGTGTGTGTGTGTGTGTGTGTGTGTGTGTGTGTGTGTGTGTGTGTGTGTGTGTGTGTGTGTGTGTGTGTGTG
>JARVGS010066377.1:0-11013 GCA_031762315.1 Hypsolebias antenori
CATCAATACAATAGATTAAGTGTGGAACAATGATTGTGTTATACAATAAATACAGAGCTTTATCATTTAATAAGTCTGACTTTGTACAGTACTACAATAGATTTAGCTATTTTTATTCTTACAGAATTTATATGTTGTTTCCATGTCAGTTTGTCATCAATGATAATACCCAAAAACTTCACCTCACTCACTCTACAAATCTCAACACCGTCGACTCTAAATGGAACATCAACAGTTATTTTTCTATTACTGAATATCATATAGTTAGTTTTATTTAAGTTTAATGATAATTTATTAAGTTGAAACCAAGTTTGTATTTTTTACAAATTCTGTCTTGACCCCCAACTCCCAACAAAAAGCTTGGGATTCCTGCCATGCCTCAAACGTGTTAAAGATTATGGGACATTTTGTAGGTAAGGAAATGTTTTTCTTTGTGCCCAAGAATGGGATGCTAGTTAATGGGGTTGCCTTCAATAGATACTAAATTGCTCAGGGAACCACAAATACTGAAAGCCAAGAGCTCAGGGGCTGGACTTCCAGCAGTTTTTGTCATTAAGTGAGTTTGTTTTATGGTTTAAAATCAAGTTTTATATAAAAATGAACCCGTTGGTGGGTTGAACTGAGCTCACATGTGGGTCAGATTTGGCCCCTGGGCCGCCAGTTGAACAGCCCTGCTCTAAAATAATAATTAAAAAATAATTAAACTGTATCAGTGAGATTCAGTCAAGCTGTCCTCCACACTATGAACTCATCGTACTCAGCTCGCGAGTGTTTACTCACAGTGCACGTCCACGAGGATGCTGACGTTGGTGTTTCCCACTGCGTTGAACACCTGACACGACACAGGCTCGGTGAAGAACGAGTGATCCGCCGTGGTGACAAACACGCTCTCTCTGGCCCCCTCCAGCAACACGCCGCCCTTAGCCCACCTGACAGAACAACACATGGCAACGCGCTTTAACACATTTTCAAACGCTACAAATCACAGCCGTGTCGGCCCCGTCAGCGGGAGATTTACAAAGTAAAACGTGTTGGTGTGCAGGTGCAAATGTCTCGTTCCCACCATTAAACAGGAAGTTATCTGGAAGGTTATGATTTTTAAAAAGGCCTTCATTCTGAAACCCAAAGGGAAACTGTAATAAATAACAAGAGTTTCTGTTCACCGCAAAGCGCCTTGCCAAATATCTAGCTGAAAATCATATCACCGTATTGCACACTCTCCATTAGATGACATTTTAAAGCACGCTCAGTAGGCTCAGCGTCTATAAGTACCTGGCAGCGTTCCCACATTAGGACCCTCTCTGATGGCGTTTCAAACCTCCAGCCTCGGCTGCATTTTCAGTGCATCGGCGCTGTCGCTTACAATAAAAGTCAGTGTTTGACTGGAAAAATGTTCAATACTTTCGCCAGTTTTGTTCTCTAAGCAGAAATTTACAAGTCAGGAACTCCAGCGAGTGCACGGAGCCAGAAAGAAGTGGATGGAACAAAACACATCGGCATCGATCATCTGATCAGGCCGCTAATGTTGCACTGCAGGACCAGCCGCAAAAAAAAAAACTCCTCACACCCTGAATACACCGAAAAGCATGAGGTCATTTTACACTTTTAGGCCGTGATGTGTTGGTTTGAAGTGGAAAAGACAATTTCGGAGTATTTATTTTCAAAAGGTTGAAAAATCTGTTTCATTTACATTTAATTTGATCAAATTTAAAAAGGTCAAATCCAAACCAGTTTTGAAAGGAAAGCACAAACGTATTTTGTTTAGCAATTCAACAACACTTTACAATTACCGACAGGGATGGACAGGGTCTCCATTGCCTCATATCAGTGTGGCAGAGTGTAAATGCTCCTTAAAACAGGCCTGAGCAACACGTACTGCATCTCACTTCAGCTTTTCCTCAAGGGGCACACGTCTCTTTACATATCTGTAAACACGTGAGTCGTCATTAATCAGACCTGTAGCCCATGATGGGAGGGTTGCCGGTAGCCTGGCAGGTGAACGTTACTCTTTCGCCCTCCAGGACAGAGCGGGGTTCGATGGACAGAGTCACCGTGGGGGGGTCTGCACAAGAAAAGACAGGTCCAATGTTTAATGTGGAGAGAAACAGATGAAATGAATCATTAAAGTTTAGACTGATTATCTAACCAACCTTCTTTGTTACACATTTCTTTAAAAGTACAATGGTACAAATTTTACGTATAATTCATCTAATATATTTAAAGGCATAAGAATGCTTGATCTTGGTGCAGGTTGGATTGTGCCAGGGCTGCCCTTTGTCTCTGATCCAGTTTGTGGCGCTCAGGGACAGGATCTCAATCCTCTCTCTGGTTTGGGAAGCCCAGGCTCTTTCTGTTGACGTCTTTAATGGACTCAGTCTTCAGAAACCTGAAACGGGTAGAACACTCACTCCAAGTTGGGGGTAAGCCTCTGCCTCAATTGGAGGACTGATGGTAGGAGCAGGAGACAAACTGACGTATTGGGGTCTCATCAACAGTAATGAGGCCGTTGCGCCACTATGTCGTGGTGAAGAAAGAGCTGAGCTGAAAGGAAAAGCTGACAATTTACTGGTTCATCCCCATTCCAACACTAACCTGTGGTGAAGTGTGGATAGTGACAGAAAGAACAAGTTGTTGGAATTAGACACCTCTGTAGGGTGGCTGGACTCAGCCATACAGACAAGGTGAGGAGCTCCGTCATTCAGGGTGAGCTCAGAGTACAAAGGCTGCTCCTGTGCATCCAAAGGAGTCAGTTGATATGATTCAGGAGTCTGATCAGAATGCCTCCTAGATGTCTCTATGCAGGCTTTCCAGGCATGTCCCACTGGGAGGAAACCCTGGGGGCAGGTCCGGACCATGCTGAAGGGATTCTGTACCGCCTCAACCTGCAAACACCTTAGGATTTCTTGGGAGAAGCTGGAAAAAGTTGCTGGGGGAGTGGAGTTAAACCCACAACCCAACCACAAATGGATGGATGGTTTAATTATTTAATTTTATGGAAAGCAACCTTTTGAGTGAATTCAACAGTTTAGTGAGTATAACTGATGGAGATCTTAAAATGTAAACCATTGGTTCCGAACTCTGGTCCTTGAGGAACACCGTCCTGCATGTTTTAGTTGTTTATCTGGTCCAACTCACGTGATTCAGTGGTTTCATTACTTCCTTAATTTTGGCAGAAGCCTGTTAATCACCCTTTCATTCAAACCAGGTGTGATGGAGCAGAGGAACAACCTAAACATGTTGGATGGTGTTCCTCAGGGACTAGAGTTGGGAACCATTGCAGTAAAGAAGACATTTTCTCCTTTTGTAACATATTTTCTCCAGTATTAGTGGAACAAACTTTGATTTTAAAAGGTTTTCACACAATTCAGACTAAAAAAAGCCACTTTTAAACATAAAAAATAAACAAAAAGCCAACGTAGAGGAGAGCATTTAAACAGAATAAACCAACAGCTGCTGGTATTGTAGGTATTTTTAATCAAAGATGATTTAGGAATAAACCTGAAGTCTCCCTCTAAACTGTTTTCATTCCTTGTTCTATGACTCAACCTGCTTACAAAACTTATTTTTTAAAGCTAAAATGTTCATATATTGTATTAATGCCCAATTTGTCTTTCAGTGGAGTTGATTTGGACACAAAATTAAAACAAACGAACCTAAACTGGAAACTAAAAAGTTCATGGACAAATATTTCAGAAGATTTTGCTGTTTTATTTTCTACATTCATAGAAAATTTTCCATCTTGATTTTTTGTTGTTGTTGTTTGTTTTATTAAAAAAAAAAAACCTACAATAAATGATGATAGACTTAGGGGAACCCCTGGTTGCACAAAAAGCAACATTTACTGTATACGAAAAGCAAGACTTAGCTGAAAAAACAATCTCTTTGAACTAATTTCCTCATGATTTTTTTTCTTTTTAGCTTCATAACAATAAAAAAAAATAATTACTTCCTTCATGTGGAGGAAAATTAAACTGCTGCTCTGCTCTTGTTAGATAATTGGCTTTAAATTTTGAGTCAAAACAAAACCGACATGTAATAGAAATCGGACCAATATTAATTAAGGACTGTGCTACTATATATTTCAAGCAAATAAAATTTGTCGTGTCTCCCATGAAACCTGCTCTCCTCCCGAGAATCTCCTCTCCATCTCAACAATCTGACAGCGAAGCGAGGTAACGTACGGTGGACGTTGAGGGTGACAGTGACTCGTTTGCCCATCGGGACTGCTAGATTGCTGGCCACACAGGTGAAATTGCTGCCACTGTCAGTGTCGACCGGAGTGATGGGGAGATAGCTCCTGGTCGTCACTCTCTTCCTGTCTGGCAGCACTTCCTGTTTGACAGAAAAACATGGTGGAAACGAAAAGTAGCAGGGTAAGCTCAAATGAAGGGCTAGAAAAAGGACAAACAGGACATGAGGAGAAACAGTCATTGACAGAATGAGAATAAATATTTAAATTTGGGAAAGAAAATAGTTTTAGAAAAAGCATACATGGATTAATTAATATAATCCTTCATCAAAATCTCTTCTCCTTGAAAATAAACCTGGTTTTCATGAATCGAGGCAGTGGAGTTTCTTTAAAAATCCAGCTTCGACATCTGTCAACTATGTGTGTGCAGCTCTAACTGTAATACAACTGTGTGGTGGTTACACTGTAATGTAAGAGCAGCATGCAATATGCATGAGTGTGTGTGTGTGTGTAGGAATAAAACCGGCTGCAAGAGGTAAAAACATTGGCGTTTGAGTGTGCGCTGCTGATTCTGTGTGCATACTAAAGCGTGAATGTGCATATGTGAGTGTGCGTCCGCTTGCAGGCATCGTTTCGTGTGTGGGTGAGGAAAGAAAAATCCTGTGGAGTCTGAAAGCGGGAAAAGGAACGTAAAATATGACGACATGCAAGGTGTTGGTGTGTGTCTGGTAAAACACGTCTTAAATCTTTGCACCTTTCAAGTTGTGTTAGAAACGCAGAGTGTGGCGAGTGTCGGATGCTTTTTTGCTTTCTAACCTTAAAGTATGCAGGAGTTACAGAAGCACACTGAAGACCAGTTCCAGAAAATAAAATTGAAAACTCGTGCAGGTGTTGTGGTTGTTAAAGGTAAATTATTAAAGTTGCAGCTGCAGAAACTACCTCCTGGTTTTGATTTTGGCTGAACCCACAGCTGCTTAATGCAACTAAACTAAAGAACTATTGCTACCACTTTACAGTAAGGCTCCCCTTATAGATGGCTAATAAATAGTTTATAGATATGTTAATAATTCCACTATAAACACATTATAAATCATTAATAACTGCTTATTATGCATTCATTAAGGGTGACTGAAAGACAAAACTGACCAGTTTCATGCCAATTAGTGACTCAAATCTGTTCACCTATATATTTAATCTAGAGTTGTTATATTAAACATTTCAGAATAAGTTTAGTACCTTGTAAGAACAAAACCTATTTCTTTAACATATACTACTGTACTTTATCACTGCATTATAAGTTTCTACAACTAACATTATATCCTAAAACAATAGGTTTATAAATACTTATTGTGCTTACATAGTAGTAACTTTTTAATAAAACAACTCTAGATGAAATTTAAAGGTGAACAGATTTGGCTCAATATTTGGCAAGAAACTGATCCGTTTTGTTTCTTTGTCACCCTTAATGAATGCATAATAAGCAGTTTCTAATGATTTATAAAGTTTTTATAGAGTAATTAATAACATATCTATAAACTATTAAGTGCAGCCTTATTGTGAAGTGGTACTGAACTATTTTTTTTTTTTTTGAGAATTTATGTTAAAAAATACAAACATTTTAGTAGCTAAACTGCTTTAACTCACCTTAGAGCAGGGCTATTCAACTGGTGGCCCGGGGGCCTGAGCTCAGGTCGGCTCACCAGTGGGTTAATTTTTAACAAACACTAGATTTTAAACCGTAAAACAAACTTACTTAATGACAATAACTGCTGGACGTCAGGTCCCTGAGCTCTTGGCTTTCAGTAACTGTGGCCCCCTGAGCAATTTAGTTGAATAGCCCTGATTTAGAGTAAAAATGGTGAATGTTTGTATTTCTAGAATGCAGATAGTGATTTCTTGCTCTCCCTTTTTTTTTAAAATTTAGAAACGCAAACATTTTAAGACTAAAAGAAATAGATTAAACATATTTAATCGCCAAAAAGCTTGTGTTTAGACTGTTGAGTTTCAAAAACTTGTTGAAATCAAAGGCCTGACATTTAGGAAAACGTGTCGCTCTCCATGTTTCAAGCCAGAGGTTTAGACCGAGAACATCTAATGTTGAGAAAAAACAGTGAAGTAGCCATTTTGCTCACATCTTGTTGAAAACTGGCTCAATCTCATGCTTACAGTACGTGTGCTGTGAATGACTCTCAGCTACTACCACATTAAATTGCACCTCGGTTTCAGTTCAAAGCCCGGAATGACTTTTTTCTGAATCTCCGAGCTTTAGCAGAATTAACACAAAGTTTAGACAAAAATATATTCGCTAAAAGCACATATTAGATTTCCTCATTAAAAGACAAAGTGAAAAATGATAACTGCATATCAAATCAATACTCTAATACAAGCTTATTGATGTTGTTTTTGAGACTGACGAGATATTTACAGTTATTTAGATACAGCTAATGTGCAAAACCATTTTTTAAACATGTAAACTACGAATGCTACTTAAGGCAAACAGACCTTGTTCCACACATACTGATGGTGCAACAAAAGACTAAAGAAATATGAATCAAACACACTGATCACTGCCTTCATAAAACAAATTGGACAAGTTGGATGTTACAAAATAAAACAAGTTATTTAGGCCTTCCTATGTGTTCCTCCATCTATTTATATTTTGTTGTGTGTAGTATCCCTTCTTCTTGTGCTTTTACTTGCAAATATTGCAAATATATACGAACCAAACGTTTCCTATCCATCTGTTTTAGAGGCACAGCATTGTTTTGTTCTCCTGATTAAAATATGCATTTATAAGCATTCAATGCATATTTTTGATAAACGTTTTCCATCTTCTAAGACGACGTTGTTACCGCAGGAACAAGAAAACAGCAGCGTTTAACGATTAGCATATTGGGTGCATTGGAAATTGTATTAGAAGGTCGTTTTCAAGTCCATTAGTAAACCTTTTGCAGATATAATTTTAGTGCAATAAGCTCATCCTGACTTTATGTGTGTTTTATGATGCGTGACTTTTCCGCCACATATGCCCAAATGTAATTATCTGCGTGCATGCGTGTGTGTGTGAGTCACCGTGGAGTGGTGCGCTCCCTCCACAGGGACCCCGTTCTTGGTCCACTGGATGTGAGCTGCAGGCTTGGCCCCGCGGGTCAGACAGGTCAGGTTGTGTGGACTTCCCGCCATCAGCAGAAGCTCCGGCGTTCCCTCCACCACTGGATCCTCGGGGGGGACTGCAGGACAGACACACAAATCCATACTCTGACTTTTAACGCAAGGGCACTGAGGTTTAAAGAACTACAGCTCCAGTTTTTCTCCCACAGGTCAAACAAACGTTGGTTCCTCAAAGTTGTTCTTAAAAAAGCTCACGCTTCAGAAAGCAGATTTTTTTTTCTACCAAGCGTCACCTTCTTCAAAGTGCAGAAGTGCTCTCAAGCATTTTCCTCAGGAGATTTTAACTTTTCACCTCTTTAATTTGTTTTTTTAACTGATTTCCAGCTTGTTTTTGTAAAAAAAAAAAAAAAAAATCTATATAAATATTATTTTCAGCACACTTTACTCTTTATTTTGTAGCATTTCAAACAGTTTGCGTGTCTGTTTAATTTTTAAAATGACGTCGAGCTTCTCAGATAACTGATGTTGAAATTCAGCGTTGCCAGAAAACTAACTCCTCACTTTTCTCAGCAACTGGGAGGAAACAAAAATCCCAACGGCTGTTGAACCAAGACATCCTCCAATTAACACTTTAGAAATCCACATCTGGAAATAAAAGCAATTTCACAGCATAAAATGGAGCAGAGGCCAACCAATAATTTAATACAACAAAGAATAAAATAAAAATAAAAGTTAACATCTACCTGACTTTGTTCGAGAAAAGGCAGCTTACGCAATGTTAGTCTATTTTTTTTTATTTAACAATGTGAATTTAAGGCACTTGTTTCCAACTACTTTGTATTAAATGACATGAAAAGGAAATCCTGAACCGAATCAGACGGTTCAGTTTGAAATAGTTTATTCCAGGAGGTCTTCAGATATATTGATATACAGTCTTCAGATGTGTAAACAAAGCACCTTTATCTGCAAACGAATCAAATCTGATTGTAAACAAACACGTCCAATTTTTTAGATTTATTGATCCCAAACTTCTTGATTCCTTGCTTCTTTCTCATCACAGTTGATTTATTTTCACTTTGGCTTTTCCCTTCAGTTCAAATTAACATGTGATTGGTGATGTGCATGTTCCTCTATGCATTCTTCTTCTTCTTTCAGCTTTTCCCTCTTCAGAGGTCTCCACAGAGATTCATCCTCTTCCATCTCACTCTGTCCTCACTCCAACTATACCTCCATGTCCTCTCTAAATACATCCATATATTTCCTCTTTGTCTTTTTCCTGGCAGCTGCATTTCTAACATCCTTCTACAACATACCAGTATCTGTCCCTCCTCTGGACATGTCCAAACCTTCTCAGTCTGGTCTCTCTAACTTCAACTCCCAGTTGTTCAACATGTGCTGTACCTCTGATGATCTCTCCTAAGGAGAACCTCAGCATCTTCATTTCTGCCACTTTCAGTTCTGTCTCCTGTCTTTTTGTCCATGTCTCTGTCTCCAGACCATACAACATTGCACACATACAAAAGTGGCAGCTCTCTGCTCCACACAGAGGGCTGTGGTAGCTCGGTGGTCTGTGGTTAAGTCAGGAAGGACATCAGGCATTGAAACAATCACCCAGTCTTCGTGCAAGTTAGTTCGCTGTGGCGACCCCTGACGAAGGGAGCAGCCGAAAGAAGAAAAATTATGAAGACAAGACTTAAGATGCTTGTGACAACGTCTGAGTCTGATTTATCTTCATGGATATTGTTCAGTCGATGCTTGTGCCACCATCTTGAGATGTCCTTTGTGTAGCAGCGTGAGTGTTGTCAGTTCCTGAAGCTGCTGCTGGTGCGTCTACATGAGCTGACTCAGGAGCTGGCAGCTCCGTCCCTCCACCCTCCTCTGGGTGGCTGAGGTACCAGATCCACAGCATCCACATCCAGCTACATCAGGGATTAAACAACATGCATCGTTTCTGAAGTGATGATTTTTACAAACCATGTTGATCTAAAGCGTCTTTGAGCTGATTCATCTGTGACAGCCCATGGGTCCTGGTCTGACAGATGCTGGAGCTCCATGAGTGCTCACAACACTCCGACTGGGACAGATAAAACTGATGGTTCTGGTCCACCTCGGTGGATCCAGCTCAGCGGTGTTCGTGTCTGCAGGCTGAGTTTCTACATGATTTCACTCTCGCCCAGAGAGCGTGTTCAGTTTTGATTGTGCAGGTTAATTATTAGCTCAGGAGGTCAGTTTGTTTTGCTGAAAAGTTGGAAGTGTGTGTAAATCCTTTTGCAGAGGCTTTTGTGTGCACGTCTTATCTGTAGATAAAGAGGAGAGCAGACGGTTGGTGCCTGCAAGCTGTCTTTCACTGAGAGGACTCGTAAAATAACTATCACCCAAACGTTGTTGTTTCAGAACACGTCAGGAGTGAATGCTGCTCTTCCTTCAGATGAACAGACATCACTTTTCGTCTTCCCTCCCTCTGCAATCAGTTTAAAATAAAACTGTTATTTTCTCTTTCATATCATTGGAAGGGCGGCACGGTGGTGCAGTTGGTGGAGCTGCTGCCTCTCAGTGAGCGGGTTGCTCCGGTTCAAATCCTGGTCTGGGGGCCTTTGTGTGTGGAGTTTGCATGTTCTCTCTGTGCTGCGTGGGTTTTCTCAGGTTCTCCAGTTTCCTCCCACAGACCACAACATGCATGTTAGACTGATGGTGACTCTGAACTGTCCCGAGGTGAGAGAGACTGAATGTTTGTCTCATTTGTCTCTATGTGTCCCTGTGATGGACTGGAGACCTGTCCACAGTGTCCCCCGCATTCCAAAACAGAAGAAGTGGGAAAACAAAATTAAATGTAACATGTCATTAGAACTACAGTATTTCACCTGTCAGTGCAGATCCATCGTGACTCACTTCTACTGGCGATGAGGAGATGTAACTTCTTACACTTCATCACATTCAGATGAGACACGAGACATTTTCTGTCTGTCTGAATGAGTCAAAGGTCAAATAGTGTGAATGTTTATTAAGTATTCACACTATTGTTTTCCTGTTTATATTTATTATTCCTAGCTGTTACAGTCCCTAAAACTATTTCCTACAGGATCAATAAAGTTCTGTCTTATCATCTTGTACCATATGTTTTACGTTTTAAGGAGAGTGATGCTCCTTTAATTGGAGCTCACCCTCTGGTCCCCCTTTTTGAAGAGGGGAACCTCCACCCCAGTCTGCCAATCCAGTGGCACTGCCCACGATGTTCACGCGACGCTGCAAAGGCGTGTCACAAGGTTGTTGGTGCTTCTCACAGTGGCCATCCTCAAACTCAGTGGTGGACAGCCCGTGTTAGGGAGACTGTCAAGCTGCAAAAGGAGTCCTAGTGGGCAGTGTTGGCTGGCGGGACTCTAGAGGCATTCAGTGAATAGGAGTTCAGTGAAGACTTGGATAAGGACTCTCAGTCTGGCAAACCATCAGGTGGCTGAGGAAGGGAAAGCAGCACTTTAATGCTGTGTTCAGTGAAGGTGGAGCGCTGGTGATCTCAACAGTGATGCTATCATGGGGTGGAAGGAATACTTCTCGGACCTTCTCAATCCCACCGGCACGTCTTCCATGGAGGAAGCGGAGTCAGGGGACTTTGGAGTTGTTCTGTCCATAACCTTGGCTGAGGTTGCTGAGGCAGTTCAAAAGCTACAAGGTGGCAGGGCTTCAGGGGTGGATGAGAATCACCCTAATTTCCTAAA
>JARVGS010066395.1:0-11008 GCA_031762315.1 Hypsolebias antenori
GGTGTGGGTTAAGGGCCTTGCTCAAGGGCCCAGAGTGGGGCAGATGAGGGTGGAGACAGGTGTGACTGCTTCACTTACGGTATTCCACCCACATTTTTGACGTTGTCTGTACCGGAGCTTGAACCGGCGATCTTCTGATCACAAGCTCACCTTCTTAACATCTGCGCCACCACACACACACACACACACACACACACACACACACACACACACACACATATATATATGTGTATATATCTTATTCACGGGAAAGCATGTTAGTAGAGAATGACAACAAAATAAAGTATTGCTTTGTTAACTTTTATAGAAATGAACGTGACCTTTTATTAAAGAGATTAATGACCCAGCTGGTGCAATACAAGCAACAAGACAATTAACCAAGAGCATTTGATCATCAGCAAATAGTTGCACTCTTTATAGAAGCAGTATTTTGGCAGGTAACATTGTGATTGGTAGTATGAGTAGGGAACAGATGGAAGAGAGCCTGGAGAGGTGGTGTTGTGCTAAAATACACAGATTGCTGTGTCAGTCAGGAAAACGAAAAAAGGAAGACCACACAGAAGATCCATGGATGTAGAAAAGGAGGATATGAGTGTTGACACAGATTAACACTGGGAGCTCAAAGATAAAACTCAAATTTACCAAATAAAAGCACAGGCTAACAAGGCAGCAAACTTCCTACAAAGAGTGAGGTTTAGATTCTGAGCAGCTCATAAAACACCATGCTCTGAACCCTGAGAGATATCCAGGCTGAGGCTGACGAGGAGATGACAAACAGCCGAGCTAAATGAGATGGGGAGCAGGTGCGAGTCAGGACAGAGGAGTCAAAACTAACTGGGACAAATGACCAAACATTGCTGGGAACACACAGGAGAACAAGAGGACTGATCAGAATACACACCCAAACACTGGGACCAGAAAAACACTGAAAATAAAACATGATAATCAAAGGCGATAAACCGAATCACAAACGCCAACAAACATTAAAAAAAAAAAAAAGAATAATAAATTCTGCTTTATGTGACAGACAAGGCTGTTCGGAGGGAGTGAGACAGACGATCAGATGTTGTGATCCAGAAAGAGGCACTTCCTGTGACCAGTCAGTTAACGGGTTTAAACACACTGAAGTTTCCTTTCAACATGTTTGTTAAATAAATAATGACAACCCTTGGGGCCTTCTACATCTTCAGAAAAGCCCTAAGTATTCAGCAAATATGCAATGATACAATAAATTTTGATTTAATAAATTTGAATTCAACCTTTATTTATACAGGTAGTCTCATCGAGTCACAAAGGCTCATTTTTCAAGAGAGTTGTTTTAGATAGACAACAAAGTCCAGACAAAAACATACAATAATAAAAAGCAATTAAAATTAAAACAGTGTCATAAAAGCAATGTTAGCAGCATGGTCCTGTTAGCAGTGCGGTCTTGTTAGCAATTTTGTGCTGTTAACAATGTGGTTCTGTTAGCAGTGTGTTTCTGTTAGCATTGTGTTTCTATTAGCAGTGTGGTCCTATTAGCAAAGTGGTCCAGTTAGCAGCATGGTTCTGTTAGCAGTGTGGTCCTGTTAGCAATGTGGTCCTGTTAGTAGCATGGTTCTGTTAGCAATGTGGTCCTGCTAGCGGTGTGGTCCTGTTAGTTGCATGGTTCTGTTAGCAGTGTGGTCCGGTTAGTAGCATGGATCTGTTAGCAGTGTGGTCCTGTTAGCAGTGTGGTCCTGTTAGCAATGTGGTCCTGTTAGTAGCATGGTTCTGTTAGCAGTGGTGTCCTGTTAGCAGCGTGGTCCTGTTAGTAGCATGGTCCTGTTAGCAGTGTGGTTCTGTTAGCAGTGTGGTCCTGTTAGCAATGTGGTTCTCTTAGCAGTGTGGTCCTGTTAGCAATGTGGTCTTGTTAGTAGCATGGTTCTGTTAGCAGTGGGGTTCTGTTAGCAGTGTGGTCCTGTTAGCAGCATGGTCCTGTTAGCAGTGTGGTTCTGTTAGCAGTGTGGTCCTGTTAGCAGCATGGTCCTGTTAGCAGTGTGGTCCTGTTAGCAATGTAGTTCTCTTAGCAGTGTGGTCCTGTTAGCAATGTGGTCATGTTAGCAGCATGGTTCTGTTAGCTGTGTGGTCCTGTTAGCAGCATGGTTCTGTTAGCTGTGTGGTCCTGTTAGCAGTGTGGTCTTGTTAGCAATGTGGTCCTGTTAGTAGCATGGTTCTGTTAGCAGTGGGGATCTGTTAGCGGTGTGGTCCTGTTAGCAGCATGGTCCTGTTAGCAGTGTTGTTCTGTTCGCAATGTGGTTCTAGTAGCAGTGTGGTCCTATTAGTAGTGTAGTTCTCTTAGCAACATGATCTTCCTAGCAGCATTGTCATGTTTGTGTGTTCATTTATTTTATACATAGTATATATTTTCAATGTGGTTTTAGTTTATTTGTTGCTATTTTTATTTTTTCTATGAAGGACTTTGCAGTTAAGAACCTTTTCATTAATTTAAACAGCTATCCAATCTGATTCAACTGAATTTTTGTCTCAAGGCAGAAATGTGTTTGAAAGTTTGTTGTCATTGGTTAGGACTTCTCTGTCATTAGAGAAGGCTGAGCTCCGTCACAGCATTTGTAAAATGAGTTTGGTTAATAATTGACAGAAAAATTAACCAATCAGAAGGTTGATGTAGAGTGGGTGGGACCTAAACATGAGACTCTGAGCCTTCAGAAGACCCTGCAAGAGTTACTTTGTTTTTTCTAGCACATGAAGATTTGGGATGCATTCAACTGCAACTTGTAAATTCAAAAATCCACGCAGAAATTGTAATTTTGCTAGAAAACAAAGTGCCAAAACCCCAAAATTATTTCTCAAACCAAAAAAATTTTTTTTTCTGTGATAAAATTTGACAGTAACAGTAAGTCCTGTGAGTTACTGTGTAATTTCAAGATGAACGATTAAAATGATATGTTGTAGTTGAAAGTAAGAAACAGTGTGAGCCAGCAGGGCCTTCTGGGTAATCTAGAGACGTCTGTGTTCAGATGGGTTGTTCCTGTTGGTTTTTATGTTTAGTGCTGGGTTAGTTTTTATGTTCAGGTTGGTGTTAGTGACTGTAAAGAAATGACCCCATGAGTCAGATGTTGCAAGTATAAAATGGTGGAAAGCGCTACCTTTACAGCAAATCCCCAGACTGATTGTAAATTGACTCTTGGTCCTCAGCGGTTGTTACAATATTAATTCTTGACTGAAGACCTAACTCTTGCAGTTACAACAAAAATGGTTAAATCATTTCATCTGGACCAGTTTCTTTAATGTGAGAAATGTTTTGTCCCTCATCCAGAGGACTTCCTCAGTCTGAGGCCTGCCAACCAGATCTGTCCCATAGGTGCTGTGTTTCAAGTCATCTTCATGTGGAATCTCAGAAGTAGACTTTTAACACTTGCAGAACACACCCATCCAAAACAATCAATCATCATGTACACAGGATGTGACACAGCAGTGAAGACTACCCATCGGACAGATCTGGTTGGCAGGCCGTAGATTGACAAAGTCCTCCGGATGGGACACGGAACATTTTTCACTTAAAGAAACTGGTCCAGATGACTTGATTTAACCTTTTTTGTTGTTACCTGGGTTTTTGAGCTTACAAACCTTTTTCTTGTAGTTACAGTTCACTCCTGCAGAGAGGTAGTGCTATTCCTCAGTTCAGTAGAGATGTCAGTATCATTTATGTTCACATTGCCTTTTTGCAGCTCCTGAGTGGCAGGAAGTTGTTTCTCTTCTCTGCTGCGGCTTGTTCCTCTAATTAACCACCTTGTTGTGTTAAAGGACCCAGGCTACCAGAGGCAGTGATGAAGCCATGAAGCTTTCATTCCATTTGGTTCAAAAAAGGTTAATTTCTTGAGGATTCATGTGACCACAGCCCCAGTGAATGTATGACTACTGGGGTCATTGTGATTTTATTCATTTTCGTTAAAGACAAGTATTTTTTCTGCTGAGCTCAATCAGTTTCTATCTTACGTCTGTTTTCAAACTCATTGCAGGAACTCAAAACTTCAGCTTTGGCCTCAACCATAGCCTTAAGGGAGACAAGAAAACAATGATTATTCATTTCAGTACTAGTCGTACTTTCTGCATGTCACCACGTGTACCTTTCTGGATGGGCGAACATAGGTTGGATCCAGTTTTGCAACAAAGTCCCTGAAGCCTTTGTCTTAGCTGGCTGTTTGTCTCGAACAGCCTCATCCAGTGCCTCCTTTCTCCCTGCTGGCATTACATTAGATAAAATTATACTTTATTGTGATTAAAAGGTACAAAATTCGATCAGCATGCGCAATGACTGTTCTTGTGTCTTCATTTTGTGATATGTACACTTTGACTGAAGTATTTTCAATGTCATTATTATTGCGGTTGTTTGAAAAATGAAACAGGATACCTACTGTGGCTGCAATATTTTCCTCATTATTTTCATGACAAGCAGGGAAATACTGCAGCACAGAAGAGGTGGCGTTGATGTGCATCACTTCCCTGGAACACAACCAGCACCTCACCGTGGAATGGAAAATAGCCTATAGGTGATGTAACAAAATAGTAATAACAGCAATAACAATAATATTCACTTGTAGTTGTTTAAAAGATTTAAAAGCAAAGAAGAAAAACAACATAAGAACTGAGAACTAAAAGTTTTAGGCACTTTGCGGAATACTGTAGTAGTAACACATTTCAAGTATCTAACAGGCAGAAAATAATGATCAGTGTAATATCATCGGGAGAAATCTCCTCAAAGCATTGCCCCGCAGGTGAAAACCTTCTTCTATTTGCAGGCTTCGTAAAATGAGCTCCTCTGACTCCAACACAAACGTGCACACATGTTTTGTGCCGATCCACTTATTATGTATAAGATAATGACGTGCACCAAAACTCAAATTCCTTATGTGAACTAAAGCTTCAGGTGTCATCATCACTTGCTCTTGATGACACAAGCCTCGGTGCGGGCTTCACAAAGACTTCTGGGATTTCTTGACACATGCTCCGAAGCTTCGGCACAGGAGGACCCATCATTAGCTGAGAACGATGCCGATACATTGTCTACTTATGACGAGAATTTGTTCCAGTGGTCTCCAAGTGTGAGACACCATTGTCCTCCCTGAGTTTGTCTTGGACCATCAACCTAATCCAGACATACAACTGGAAAGATCTCTGACTTACCGCTTCAACCTGGTCCGATCTGCCACTGTCCTACACCAAACTGTGTGAACCTCACCCAACTCACTCACCTTGCTGGAGCCTGGAACCTTACCCTCCTCTCCAAGCCTGAACACCCGCAACCTCATTAATCATCATCTGTTGGTCATGCAAATCTTGCAGTAGATCTTCTGTCTTATGATCCTCTATCTGTGCATGGACCGAACTCTACGGAACAGTTCAGTTTCGCAGGGAACTTTGAATATTCTCTGTCTGCCAGACCTGGTTCTGTAAGGCAGTTATTGTCTGTTGCTGCGGCCATGAATATTATCATGATGCTAACAGGACCACACTGCTAACAGGACTATGCTGCTAACAGGACCACACTGCTAATAGGAACATGCTGCTAACAGGAACATGCTGCTAACAGGAACATGCTGCTAATAGGAACATGCTGCTAACAGGAACATGCTGCTAATAGGACCACACTGCTAACAGAACTAAACTGCTAACAGAAACATGCTGCTAACAGGATCACACTGCTAACAAGACCACACTGCTAACAGGAACATGCTGCTAACAGGACCACACTGCTAACAGGACCACACTGCTAACAGGACCACAATGCTAACAGGAACATGCTGCTAACAGAAACATTCTGCTAACAGGACCACACTGCTAATAGGAACATGCTTCTAGCTAACAGGACCACTCTGCTGACAGGACCACTCTGCTAAGAGGATCTCACTGTTAACAGAACCACTCTGCTAACAGTATCATACTGCTAACAGGACCACACTGCTAATAGGTCCACTCTGCTAACAGGAGCATACTGCTAACAGGACCGCACTGCTAACAGGACCACTCTGCTAACAGAACCACTCTGTTAACAGTAACAGTGTTATTATAACACCATTTTTATTTTTATTGTTGTCTGTACTCTGCTGTATATCTAAAACAGATATCTCTTGAAAATGAGTTCTGATGACTCATTGAAACTACCTGCATAAATAAAGGTTAAATAATAAAAAAAAAACACTAACCATCATTTTGCTATGTACTGACCTTTTTCCTCACAAGTCAGCCCCTGCAAATATTGTAAATTTTATTGTTAATTTCTTATGTCAGTCTCTTGAGTCTTCCTGGGTTTCAGTTAATCACACTCAGAGAAATACAACAATACAAATGTGTCAAGTTTTACAGATATCAAGTATATTTTTTATGTGAAATTAGCAGAGAGTTATCTCCAAGCCTCATTTATGAATGAACCACATCTGTGTTAACCCACATTAATGTTACAACCATACAAAAAGAATAACACTTTGGAAAACGATGATTTAGTCTTTTCATTTTAGGCTAACTATCTCATTAACCACACATCTAATTTAATATTTAATTTTTATAACAAGGTTTTAGAAAGCACAGCTTTTTAACCATTTTAAAACTGTTAGAGGAGGATGAAATGTAAAAATTATCATAAAATATTTTTATACCTTGCTCCATATGTTTTGCTGAATATTACTGTCTGAAGGCCATGTGTGTCACTAAAAGTGTTTCCTCATGTATGAAGCTACTCTCTTTGTTTGCTCTTTGGCTAATTTCAACGTAATCACAAGGAGGCTGTAATCCAGTAAGTTCATTCAGCTAAATGTGAGGGGGCGGTGTGTCCCTGAGGCTAAAGAAGCATCCATCTGCTTCTTCATTACCACCACTGGAAGTCCGGCGCCCTGCTGCCTTCACATAATGCACACATGATGTGGGCCGTGCTGAGGTTTTCCTTCCTTTACTCTTCACTCGTCATTTCAGTACACGTTGACAGGCTTTCTATTCCCAAGGCTCATGAAAATGGTAATGAGTCCTCTGACTGAGCCAGCCTCATGTCCTTTGGATAATGATATACAAACCGTCTTCACCATGGAAGGGGTCAAACATCCACTGCTGCTGTTCTCTTTGGAAGCACTTGTCTAAAGTTGCTACCATCTCCGAGATGGGTTTCTATACAAACACAGATTCTGTCAAGAATTTAGGTGGTCGACAAGGACAGAGCTCGGCTCGGCTGCTGACGTTAGAGTCCTCTGTGGTGAAGCCTTGGCAGAGGATGCTCTCTGTGGTGATCCTGCAGATGTTTTTATGCACCTGTGGATCTGGACCAGCCTGCTTCTGCATCCTCAGGAAGAAAATTCTCCTCCCAGACCATTGTTCATGTCAGATCCTTGCTGATGTGCCAAGGAACCTGACTGAGTCCACCCTCCCTAATGACTTCCTTGGTATTAAGCTCTCAACAAACTAGCTTCATCTTATATTCAAGATCTTATTGTTTCATATTTTCCTAACAGAGCACTTTGCTCTCAGACTGCAGGTTTACTTGTGGTTCCTAGAGTTTCCAAAAGCAGAATGGGAGGCAGATCTTCCAGTTATCGGGCTCCTCTCTTGTGGAACCAACTTCCAGTTTGTGTCCATGAGGCTGACACATTGTCCAGTTTAAAGACTGGACTTAAGTCTTTCCTTTTTGATAAATCCTATAATTAGGGTCGGCTTAGGTTTCCTGAGCTGTCCCTTATGCTGCTATAGGCTTAGGCTGCTGGAGGACAAACTGTCTGCATTTCTTCACTATGCGACTTTACTTCAACTTGCTTTGTATTTGTAGTTTTTTCTACCCTTGACATATCTCTGTGTCTTTCTTCCAATAGGGGGTACACCTGCAGCTACACCTGCACCTACATCTGGACCTGCCATTCTGTGTTCATTTGCTCCTCCTTCCTGTCCACTCAAATCCAGCCGGTCAAAGTAGATGGCTGCTCGTCCTGTGCTTGGTTCTGCTGGAGGTTTCTTCCTGTTAAAAGGGAGTTTTTCCTTTCCACTGTTGCCTTCGTGCTTGCTCAGGATGGGCGACTGCCACGAAGTGAAGCTTCAACGAGTCTGCTGCCTTCCTCAGATAGAGAACTTTACTAACCAGCTTTTATATGTATGCGAATGTTCTTGTTCAGTGCCCTGAGACAACTTCTATTGTGATTTGGCGCTATATACATAAACTGAATTGAATTTAAATTGATAGCAATTTATATTTCAGTGCGTTTAAACACTGCTCGCTGATAGAAGCTGGACTGATTTCAAGAGATGCAAATTGTCAGAAGTGCAAATAAAATGTTTCCTGCTCTTATCAACAATTTGCATGTGGAAGGCTGCTATATTGGATTTAAAGTGGACGAACCTCTAACTTTTGGTCTAAATTCTAACTTTTACGGGGGCGTTCCAATTGATTTTAGTGACTTGAAGCACAAGAATTCTGACAAAAAAGGAACACAGCAATATTCTTCCATCCAAGCCAGTGCTTTTTGTCTTTTCTGCATCACCTATTTGAAGCCTCCACCCAAACACCCTCTTTTGAATCTGACAAGTACAATGAATTTGAACAGACAGAGCCACCATCACTGATACTGCAACTAAAGCTGGGGGGGGGGGGGGGGGGTTACTTGGAGCTCAACCGCAAGCTCAGCTCTAAGCAAAGACATGAACTTCTTTTCCCAGGATAAGAATTTAAGAGACCAGTAGATCACTACTAATCAATTTACCGCTGAGGTGATCAAAGTCTGGCAGCGCTTCAAACTCACAACTGGCTTTTGCTCCGGTGATTGGATTCGCTTATTATAGATTAGGCCCAGATTATTTCACCCTTGTTAGAGATGGAACGGAAAAGCGATTTCGCCTCTGATCTGAATCGACACGTTAAGTGACATATTTACAGGAGGTGCCACTATGCTGACATAAGAGAATCAAATTAAATGTAACATTAAAAAAAGGGAAGTGATGGATTACTGGTTTTATTCTTGAAAGTAAACATGTTATTCTCCATTAGTGCAGCACAAAAAAAAAAAAAAAAAAAAAAAAAAAAATCACCACTTAACCAGTTTGTATTCCCAGTGCTACAGTACTGGAGATTTTCTGTGTTACAAACAAGCATCAGCCACAAAGTATAAGCAGGGAGACAACAGGGTCTCATCCAGTCAGACAAAAACATGTCATAAACTTGCCCTCTTTGCACAAGATAAATTAGGGGTTAGTGCGTGGGCAGCAGCAGGAAATCTTCTCTAAAGGAAGTGATGAATACAGACAGCATCTAAAACAGCTGTTAGAGGACCGGGAGAGGTTTTCTCTCTTTTCTTTCAGGGTTTAATCACGCTGTTCGATGCACAGCAGTTAGTGGGTGGTGTGGGCCGCTTAATAATGTCAAACTTGTTTCCAAATCAGAAACCTGCTTTGTTTAAATGCTGTCATAAAAGAGAGTGTGTGTCGTCTTTGATTTTTTTTTTTTCATTCAACCTTTATTTACAGGTTAATCCCATTGAGCCTCGGGGATTCAATTACAAGAGAGACCTGGAAATGGGCCAGTTTTAATTGGAATTTAATCTGGACTTTTAAAGTTTTATGTAAATAATCTCTGAAAAACCACAACCCAAGACACATTTCTCCAGTTTGCTCTACAAAAAAATGAGCAAAAGACTTTGAGTAAAACAAGTGAACATTAGCCACATTTAGCTGCAATAACTTTATATACTGTATTGTTTTTGTATTGTTTTCTTCGAAAAGTGAAGGTGGAGCGATCATGGATTGTGTGCGTTTGTGTTTGTACCGTTAGCAAAATATCTCATGAATCACTGAGCGGATTTGAATGAAAGGTCTAAAGTAAACGTTGGGTTGACATCTACAACTGATTAATGTCTGGAGGAGTCAAGATGGCTGCCACATCAAGCACATTTAGAGAACACAAAAATGGCTAAAACTCAGTGAGTTTTACCGAAATTGAGCAACTGTTTGGCGTAGTCGTAGCAGACATTGATCCCAGAGTGCTAAATGATCACAGGATGTAAAATGTTGCCATTAACTGTTGGAATTAACTTTCACTCTGTTAGTAAACAATATCTCATGAGCCACTGGATGGATTTTAATAAAAACTTTAGGAAATAATAATTAAATAGTAATGTTTAGAGTCAATCCAAATAAAGATGACCCTTACAGCTAATTGACCTTAGCCTACACAAAAATGGTAAAAATGGCTACACCTTGGGGAATTTTACTGATTCTGAATTCAAATTGGATGTGGTAATGGCCAGTCATTCACAATAAGCGTCAACAGACCTGGCATGAAAGGCAGCAGATGGTATCCTAATGATTCGATAGATGGTCTTTAATTGGGAATAAAACTGGCCCAATATTTTTACATTACTTCTGTTTACTTCAGTTTATTGGGCACTTTTAATCACTGGTGGGATGTAACAAAGTACAAGTACTTTGTTACTTTAAGTACATTTTCCATATATCTGTACTTTGCTTAAGTAGAGTTAAGCGTGGGTACTTTCTACTTTTACTCCACTACATTTTATATTAAGTACTGTATCTGTACTTTCTACTGTACTACATTTCAATAATGCATTGGGTTACAAGTTACAGTCACATTGCGTTTATTTATTTATTTTTTATTTGTTAGTTTGTTTGAAGGTAACCAATAGCAAGAGGGGAGTTAGTCTATTGAATCACTGCAAAGTGGACAGGTAATGTTAGACCTTTTTTCAAGTAGAGCTGGACAAATGACATGTATTCTAGTATATACATCATTGAGCTGAGCGCACCCACAGCACCACTAACACCAAAAATGGATTCCATCATGGAGAGCCAGCCAGAAGATATGCACCACCCATGGCCTTATTGAAAGATTATTGAAATATTATAGAAAGACCATTGAAAGACTATTCAGTACAGCAAGACATATTTTATCTCCCAAAAGAGCCAGACTGGACTCAAAAACTTTGAAAACCAACTTCTTCTGAACTTGAACAAGAAATTCTTGCTGCAATATTAAAATGTGTCA
>JARVGS010066546.1:0-10960 GCA_031762315.1 Hypsolebias antenori
GGGACCTGAGACGTCTCCTTAGGTGCGGGTGGGACATGTAGACCTCTCCCTAGGTGCGGGTGGGACCTGAGACCTCTCTTTAGGTCCAGGTGGGACCTGAGATGTCTCCCTAGGCGTGGGTTGGACCTGAGATGTTTCCCTAGGCGCGTGTGGGACCTGAGACATCTCCCTAGGTGCGAGTGTGACCTGAGACATCTCCCTAGGTGCGAGTGGGACCTGAGACATCTCCCTAGGTATGGGTGGAAACTGAGACTTCTCCTTAGGCCCGCGTGGGACCTGAGATGTCTCCTTAGGCCCACGTTGGGACCTGAGATATCTCCTTAGGATGCCTGGGACCTTAGACGTCTCCTTAGGCCGGTGTGGGACCTGGGTGGGACCTGAGACGTGTCCTTATGTGTGGGAAGGACCTGAGATGTGTCGTTAGGTGCGGGTGTGAACTGAGACATTTCCTTAGGTGCATGTGGGACCTGAGATGTCTCCCTAGGTGCGGTTGGGACCTGAGACATCTCCTTATGTGCGGGAGTAACCTGAGAAGTCTCCCTAGGCGCTGGTGGGACCTGAGACGTTTCCCTTGGCATGGGTGGGACCTAAGATGTCTCCCTAGGCATGGGTGGGACCTGAGACATCTCCCTAGGCGTGGGTGGGACCTGAGACGTCTCCCTTGGCGCAGGTGGGACCTGAGATGTCTCCTTAGGCCCGTGTGGGACCTGAGACGTTTCCATAGGCCCTTGCGGGACATGAAACATCTCCTTACGCCTGCGTGGGACATGAGACAACTCCTTAGGCTCACGTTGGACCGGGGTGGGACGTGAGACCTCTCCTTAGGTGCTAGTTGGACCTGAGATGTCTCGCTAGGTGCGGATGGAGCCTGAGACATCTCCTTAGGTGCGGGTGGGACCTGAGACATCTCCCTATGTGCGAGTGGGACCTGAGGTGTCTCCTTAGGTATGTGTGGGACCTGAGATGTCTCCTTAGGCTCAGGTGGGACCTGAGATGCCTCCTTAGGCTCGCGTTGGACCCGGGTGGGACCTGAGACATCTCCTTAGTGCTGGTGGGACTTGAGATGTCTCACTAGGTGCAGATGGGACCTGAGATGTCTCCTTAGGTACGGGTGGGACCTGAGACATCTCCTTAGGTGTGGGTGGGACCTCAGACATCTCCTTATGTGTGGGTGGGACCTGAGACATCTCCTTAGGTCTGCGTTGGACCTGAGACGTCTCCTTAGGCTCCGGTGGGACCTTAGATGCCTCCTTAGGCCCGGGTAGGAACTGAGACAACTCCTTAGGCTTGGGTGAGATCTGAAAAATCTCCTTAGGCCCGGGTGGAACTCGATAAGGTCTCCTTAGGCCCGGGTGGGACCTGAGATGTCTCCTTAGGCGTGAGTGGGACCTGAGATGTCTCCTTAGGCTTGGGTGGAACCTGAGATGTCTCCTTGGGTCTGCGTGCGACCTGAGACATCTCCTTAGGTCTGTGTCGGACATCAGATGTATCCTTATGTCCGCTAAGGCCTGAGACATCTCTTTAGGTCTGAGTGGGACCTGAGATGTCTCCTTAGGTGAGGGTGGAACCTGAAATGTCTCCTTAGGTCTAGGTCGGACCTGAGACGTCTTCTTAGGTGCAGGTGGGACATGTAGACATCTCCCTATTTGCGAGTGGGACCTGAGATGTCTCGTTAGGTCCGCTTTTGACCTGAGACATGTCCTTAGGTCGGCGTTTAACCTGAGACAACTCCTTAGTTCGGCATTTCACCTGAGACGGTACAAGTGGGACCTGAGATGTCTCCCTAAGTCAGGTGAGACCTGAGACGTCTCCCTAGGTGTATGTGGAACCTGAGACTTCTCCTTAGGCATGGGTGGGACCTGAGACGTATCCCTAGGTGTGGGTGGGACCTGAGACATATCCTTAGATGCAGGTGGGACTTGAGATGTCTCCATAGGCACGGGTGGGACCTGAGACACCTCCCTAAGTGCAGATGGGACCTGAGGCATCTCCGTAGGCCCGCGTGGGACCTGAGACTTCTCCTTAGGCTTGAGTGGGACCTAGGTGGGATCTGAGACAACTCGCTAGGTGAGGCTGGGACCCGAGATGTCTCCCTAGGTACGGGTGGGACCTGAGACATCTCCTTAGGTGCGGGTGAGACCTGAGACAACTCCCTTTGTGCATGTGGGGCCTGAGACGTCTCCTTAGGTCTGTGTGGGACCTGAGACGTCTCCTTAGGTCTGTGTGGGATCTGAGACATCTCCTTAAGTCCGCGTGGGACCTGAGATGTTCCCTTAGGTCCGTGTGGGACCTGAGGCGTCTCCTTAGGTCCGGGTGGGACCTGAGATGTCTCCTTAGGTGCGGGTGGAACTAGAGATGTCTTCTTAGGTTTGAGTGGGACCTGAGACGTCTCCTTAGGTGCGGGTGGGACATGTAGACCTCTCCCTAGGTGCGGGTGGGACCTGAGACCTCTTTTAGGTCCAGGTGGGACCTGAGATGTCTCTCTATGCGTGGGTTGGACCTGAGATGTCTCCCTAGGCACGTGTGGGACTTGAGACATCTCCCTAGGCGCGAGTGTGACCTGAGACATCTCCCTAGGTGCGAGTGGGACCTGAGACATCTCCCTAGGTGTGGGTGGGAACTGAGACTTCTCCCTAGGCGTGGGTGGGGCCTGAGATGTGTCCCTAGGTTTGGTTGGGACCTGAGACATCTCCTTAGTCGCAGGTGGGACTTGAGACATCTCCCTGGTTGCAGGTGGGACCTGAGATGTCTCCTTAGGCCTGCGTGGGACCTGAGATGTCTCCTTAAGACGCTTGGGACCTGAGATGTCTCCTTAGGCCCGCGTGGGACCCGGGTGGGACCTGAGATGTTTCCTTATGTGCGGGTGGGACCTGAGATGTCTCGCTAGGGGCGGGAGGGACCTGAGACATCTCCTTAGGTGCATGTTGGACCTGAGATGTCTCCCTAGGTGTGGGTGGAACTTGAGACGTCTCCTTAGGTGGGGGTGGGACCTGAGACATCTCCCTAGGTGCTGGTGGGACCTGAGAAATCTCCCTAGGCATGGGTGAGACCTGAGATGTCTCTCTAGGCACAGGTGGGACCTGAGAAATCTTCTTAGGTGTGGGTGGTACCTGAGACGTCTCCCTTGGCGTGGGTGGGGCCTGAGATGTCTCCCTAGGTGCAGGTTAGACTTGAGATGTCTCCTTAGGCACAGGTGGGACCTGAGACCTCTCCCTAGGTGCAGTTGGGACCTGAGATGTCTCCTTAGGTCTGTGTTTGACCTGAGATTTCTCATTAGGCCCGCGTAGGGACCTGCAACATCTCCTTAGGACGCGTGGGACCTGAGATGTCTCCTTAGGCCCGTGTGGGACCCAGGTGGGACCTGAGATTTTCCTTAGGTGCAGGTGGGACCTGAGACATCTCGCAAAGTGCGGGATGGACCTGAGACATCTCTTTAGGTGCATGTGGGACCTGAGATGTCTCCCTAGGTGCTGGTGGGACCTGAGACATCTCCCTAGGTGTGGGTGGGACCTGAGATGTCTCCCTAGGCGCAGGTGGGACCTTTGATGTATCCTTAGGCCTGTGTGGGACCTGAGATGTCTCCAAAGGCCCTTGTGGGACATGAGACATCTCCTTATGCTTGCGTGGGTCCTGAGACGTCTCCTTAGGCTCGCGTGGGACCCGGGTGGGACCTGAGACGTCTCCTTAGGTGCTGGTTGGACTTGAGGTGTCTCGCTAGGTGCGGATGGGAAGTGAGACGTCTACTTAAGTGCGGGTGGGACCTGACATGTCTCCCTAGGTGCGGGTGGGACCTGATTCATCTCCTTAGGTGCGGGTGGGACCTGAGACATCTCCCTATGTGTGGGTGGGACCTGAGATGTCTCCTTAGGTCTGCATGGGACGAGAGACATCACTTTAGGCTCAGGTGGGACACTCAGACTCCTCCTTAGGATCGCGTTGGAGCTGGGTGGGACCTGAGACATCTCCTTAGGTGCGGGTTGGACCTGAGACATCTCCTTATGTGCGGATGGGACCTGAGACGTCTCTTTAGGTGCGGGTGGTACTTAACACGTGTCCCTAGGTACGGGTGGGACCTGAGTCATCTCCTTAGGTGCGGGTGGGACCTGAGACATCTCCCTATGTGCGGGTGGGACCTGAGATGTCTCCTTAGGTCTGCGTTGGACCTGAGACATCTCCTTAGGCTCAGGTGGGACACTCAGAAGTCTCCTTAAGCTCGCGTTGGAGCTGGGTGGGACCTGAGACGCCTCCTTAGGTGCAGGTGGGACCATAGACATCTCCTTATGTGCGTGTGGGACCTGAGACATCTCCCTAGGTGCGGTTGGGACCTGAGACATCTCCTTATGTAAGGGTGGGACCTGAGACATCTCCCTATGTGCGGGTGGGACCTGAGATGTCTCCTTAGCCTCAGGTGGGACCTGAGATGCCTCCTTTGGCCGGGGTGGGAACTGAGACAACTCCTTAGGCTTGGGTCCAATCTGAGAAACCTCCTTGTGCCCGGGTGGGACCTGAGAAGGTCTCCTTAGGCCCGGGTGTGACCTGACATGTCTCCTTACACGTGTGTGGGACCTGAGATGTCTCCTTAGGTGTGGGTGGAACCTGAGACGTCTCCTTGGGTCTGCGTGCGACCTGAGACAACTCCTTAGGTCTGTGTCGGACATGAGATGTCTCCTTATGTCCGCTAAGACCTGAGACATCTCCTTAGGTCCGAGTGGTACCTGAGATGTCTCCTTAGGTGCGGGTCGGACCTGAGACGTCTCCTTATGTGCAGGTGTAACATCTAGATGTCTCCCTATTTGAGGGTGGGACCTGAGATGTCTCTTTAAGTCCGCTTTTGACCTGAGACATGTCCTTAGGTCGGCGTTTGACCTGAGACATCTCCTTAGTTCGGCGTTTCACCTGAGACGTCTCGCTAGGTGCAGGTAGTACCTGAGATGTCTCTCTAGGTGCGGGTGGGACCTGGGACGTCTCCTTAGGTCCAGTTGGGACCTGAGATGTCTCCCTAGGTGCGGGTGGGACCTGAGACATCTCCCTAGGTGCGGGTGGGACCTGAGACGTCTCTCTAGGTGCGATTGGGACCTGAGACGTCTCCCTAGGCGTAGGTAGAAACTGAGACTACTCCCTAGAGGTAAGTGGGACCTGAGACGTCTCCTTAGGTGTGGACGGGACCTGAGAGGTCTCCTTAGGTGCAGGTGGGACTTGAGACGTCTCCCTAGGCGCTGATGGGACCTGAGACGCCTCCTTAGGTGCATATGGGACCTGAGACGTCTCCCTAGGCCCATGTGGGACCTGAGATGTCTCCTTAGGCCTGCGTTGGGACCTGAGACGTCTCCTTAGGCCGGCGTGGGACCTGAGACTTCTCCTTGGGCCCGCGTGGGACCCGGGTGGGACCTGAGACGTCTCCTAAGGTCCGGGTGGGACCCGAGATGTCTCCGTAGGTGCGGGTTAGACCTGAGACATCTCCCTAGGTGCGGGTGGGACCTGAGATGTCTCCCTAGGTGCGGGTGGTACCTGAGATGTCTCTTTAGGTGCGGGTGGGACCTGAGACATCTCCCTTGGTGCATGTGGGACCTGAGACATCTCCTTGGGTCCCCGTGGGACCTGAGACATCTCCTTAGGTCCGTGTGGGACCTGAGATGTCTCCTTAGGTCCGGGTGGGACCTGAGATGTCTCCTTAGGCCCGGGTGGGACCTGAGAAGGTCTCCTTAGGCCCGGGTGAGACCTGACATGTCTCCTTACGCGTGTGTGGGACCTGAGATTTCTCCTTAGGCGTGGGTGGAACCTGAGACGTCTCCTTGTGTCTGCGTGCGACCTGAGACAACTCCTTAGGTCTATGTCGGACATGAGATGTCTCCTTAAGTCCGCTAAGACCTGAGACATCTTCTTAGGTCCGAGTGGTACCTGAGATTTCTCCTTAGGTGCGGGTGGGACCTGAGACTTCTCCTTAGGTCCGGTTGGGAACTGAGATGTCTCCCTAGGTGCGGATGGGAACTGAGACATCTCCCTAGGCGCGGGTGGGACCTGAGACGTCTCTCTAGGTGCGGGTGGGACCTGAGATGTCTCCCTAGGAGTAGGTGGAAACTGAGACTTCTCCCTAGAGATGGGGGGACCTGAGACGTCTCCTAGGTGTGCGTGGGACCTGAGACGTCTCCTTAGGTGCAGGTGGGACTTGAGACGTCTCCCTAGGCGCGGGTGGGACCTGAGATGCCTCCCTAGGTGCAGATGGGACCTGAGACGTCTCCCTAGGCCCGCGTGGGACCTGAGATGTCTCCTTAGGCCTGCGTTGGGACCTGAGAATTCTCCTTAGGCCCGCATGGGACCTGAGACTTCTCCTTAGGCCCGCGTGGGTCCCGGGTGGGACCTGAGACGTCTCCTTAGGTGCGGGCGGGACCCGAGATGTCTCCGTAGGTGCGGGTTGGACCTGAGACATCTCCCTAGGTGCGGGTGGGATCTGAGATGTCTCCCTAGGTGCAGGTGGGACCTGAGACGTCTCTTTAGGTACGGGTGGGACCTGAGACATCTCCCTTGGTGCATGTGGGACCTAAGACATCTCCTTGGGTCCTTGTGGGACCTGAGATGTCTCCTTAGGTCTGCGTGGGACCTGAGACATCTCCTTATGTCTGTGTGGGACCTGAGATGTCTCCTTAGGTCCGAGTGGGACCTGAGATGTCTCCTTAGGTGCGGGTGAGACCTGTAGATGTGTCCCTAGGTGCGGGTGGGACCTGAGATGTTTCTTTAGGTCCGCTTTTGACCTGAGACATGTCCTTAGGTCAGCGTTTGACCTGAGACATCTCATTAGTTCGGTGTTTGCCCTGAGAGAACTCGCTAGGTGAAGATGGGACCTAAGATGTCTCCCTAGGTGCAGGTGGGACCAGAGATATCTCCTTAGGTCCAGGTGGGACCTGAGATGTCTCCCTAGGCGTGGGTGGGACCTGAGACATCTCCCTAGGCATGAGTGGGACCTGAGACATCTCCCTAGGTGCGGGTGTGACCTGAGACGTCTCCCTAGGTGCGGGTGGGACCTAAGACATCTCCCTAGGCGTGGGTGGGAACTGAGAATTCTCCCTAGGCGGGGGTGGGACCTGAAATGTCTCCTTAGGTGTGGGTTGGACATGAGACATCTCCGTAGTCACAGGTGTGACTTGAGATGTCTCCCTAGTTACGGGTGGGACCTGAGACGTCTCCCTAGGTGCAGGTTGGACCTGAGACATCTCCTTAGGCCCGCATGGGACCTGAGATGTCTCCTTAGGCCCGCGTTGGGACCTGAGACGTCTCCTTAGGATGTGTGGGACCTTAGACGTCTCCTTAGGCCCGCGTGGGACCCGGTTGGGACCCGGTTGGGACCTGAGACGTTTCCTTAGGTACGGGTGGGACCTGAGACATCTTGCAAGGTGAGGGTGGGACCTGAGACATCTCCTTGTGTGCATGTGGGACCTGAGATGTCCCCCTAGGTGCTGGTGGGACCTGAAACCTCTCCCTAGGCATGGGTGGGACCTGAGATGTCTCCCTAGGCGCGAGTGGGACCTGAGACATCTTCTTTTGCATGGGTGGGACCTGAGACATCTCCCTAGGCATGGGTGGAACCTGAGACATCTCCCTAGGCGCAGGTGGGACCTGAGATGTTTCCTTAGGCCAGTGTGGGACCTGTGACGTCTCCATAGGCCCTTGTGGGACATGAGAGATCTCCTTACGCCTGCGTGGGACCTGAGATGTCACCTTAGGCCCGAGTGGGACTTGAGAGATCTCCTTAGGCCCACTTGGGACCTGAGACATCTCCTTAGGCCTGTGTGGGACCTGAGATGTCTCCTTAGGCCCGCGTGGCATCTGATTCATCTCCTTAGGCCCGCGTGGGACCGGGGGGGGACCTGAGACGTTTCCTTAGGTGCGGGTGAGACCTGAGACATCTCCCTAGGTGCAAGTGGGACCTGAGACGTCTCCTTAGGTACGGGTTTGAACTTAGATGTCTCTCTAGGTGTGGATGGGACCTGAGACGTCTCCTTAGGTCCGCGTGGGACCTGAGACAACTCATTACGTCTTCGTGGGACCTGAGACGTCTGCTTATGTCCTGGTGGGACCTTAGACGTCTACTTAGGCACGGTTGGGACTTGAGATGTCTCTCTATGCGTGGGTGGGACCTAAGATGTCTCCCTAGGTGCAGGTGGGGCCTGAGACGTCTCCATAGGCACGGGTGGAACCTGAGACGTCTCCCTAGGCATGGGTGGGACCTGAGACGTCTCCTTAGTTCCGTGTGGGACCTGAGACGTCTCCTTAGGCCCGCGTGGGACCTGAGACGTCTCCTTATGCTAGCATAGGACCTGAGACGTCTCCTTAGGCCCGCGAGGGACCTGAGACTTCTGTTTAGGCCCGCGTGGAAACTGAGACGTCTCCTTAGGCCAGCGTGGGACCTGTGATGTCTCCTTAGGCCCGTGTGGGACCCTGGTCAGACCTGAGACATCTCCTTAGGTGCGGGTGGGACCTGAGACATCTCCTTAGGTGCGGGTGGGACCTGAGACGTCTCCCTAGGTGCGAGTGGGACCTGAGACTTCTCCTTAGGTCCGTGTGGGATGTGAGACGTCTCCTTAAGTCCGCTTGGGACCTGAGACATCTCCTTAGGCCCGCGTGGGACCTAAGACGTCTCCTTAGGCCCGCTTGGGACCTGAGACATCTCCTTAGGCCCACGAGGGACCTTAGACGACTCCTTAGGTTTGCGTGGGACCTGAGACGTCTCCTTAGGCCCGCGTTGGACCTGAGAAGGTCTCCTTAGGCCCGGGTGGGACCTGACATGTCTCCTTACACGTGTGTGGGACCTGAGATGTCTCCTTAGGCCTGGGTGTAACCTGAGTGTCTTCTTGGGTCTGCGTGCGACCTGAGACAACTCCTTAGGTCTGTGTCAGACATGAGATGTCTCCTAATGTCCGCTAAGACCTGAGACATCTCCTTAGGTCTGAGTGATACCTGAGATGTCTCCTTAGGTGCGGGTGGAACATGAGATGTCTCCTTAGGTCCGGGTCGGACCTGAGACATCTCCTTAGGTGCAGGTGGAACATCTAGACATCTCCCTATTTGCGGGTGGGACCTGAGATGTCTCTTTAAGTCTGCTTTTGACCTGAGACATGTCCTTAGGTCGGCGTTTGACCTGAGACATCTCCTTAGTTCGGCGTTTCACCTGAGACATCTCGCTAGGTGCAGGTAGTACCTGAGATGTCTCCCTAGGTGCGGGTGGGACCTGAGACGTCTCCTTAGGTCCGGTTGGGACCTGAGATGTCTCCCTAGGTGCGGGTGACCTGAGATGTCTCCCTAGGCACGAGTGGGACCTGAGACGTCTCCCTAGGTGCGGGTTGGACCTGAGATGTCTCTTTAGGTCTGCTTTTGACCTGAGACATGTCCTTAGGTCAGCGTTTGACCTGAGACATCTCATTAGTTTGGTGTTTGCCCTGAGAGAACTTGCTAGGTGAAGGTGGGACCTAAGATGTCTCCCGAGGTGCAGTTGGGACCAGAGATATCTCCTTAGGTCCAGGTGGGACCTGAGATGTCTCCCTAGGTGTGGGTGGGACCTGAGACGTCTCCCTAGGCACGAGTGGGACCTGAGACATCTCTCAAGGCGCGGGTGTGACCTGAGATGTCTCCCTAGTTGCGGGTGGGACCTGAGACATCTCCCTAGGCGTGGGTGGGAACTGAAACTTCACCCTAGGTGGGGGTGGGACCTGAAATGTCTCCTTAGGTGTGGGTGGGACATGAGACATCTCCTTAGTCGCAGGTGTGACTTGAGACGTCTCCCTAGGCACGGGTGGGACCTGAGATGTATCCCTAGGTGCAGGTGGGACCTGAGACATCTCCTTTGGCCTGCATGGGACCTGAGATGTCTCCTTAGGCCCACGTTGGGACCTGAGATGTCTCCTTAGGACGTGTGGGACCTGAGACATCTCCTTAGGCCTGCGTGGGACCCGGTTGGGACCTGAGACATTTCCTTAGGTGCGGAAGGGTCCTGAGTCATCTCGCAAGGTGAGGGTGGGACCTGAGACATCTCCTTGTGTGCATGTGGGACCTGAGATGTCTCTCTAGGTGCAGGTGGGACCTGAGATATCTCCTTAGGTGTGGGTGGGACCTGAGATGTCCCCGTAGGTGCTGGTGGGACCTGAGACCTCTCCCTAGACATGGGTGGGACCTGATATGTCTCCCTAGGCACAGGTGGGACCTGAGACATCTTCTTTTGCACAGGTGGGACCTGAGACGTCTCCCTAGGCACGGGTGGAACCTGAGACGTCTCCCTAGGCGCAGGTGGGACCTGAGATGTTTCCTTAGGCCCATGTGGGACCTGTGACGTCTCCATAGGCCCTTGTGGGACATGAGAGATCTCCTTACGCCTGCGTGGAACCTGAGATGTCACCTTAGGCCCACTTGGGACCTGAGACATCTCCTTAGGCCTGTGTGGGACCTGAGATGTCTCCTTAGGCCCACGTGGCATCTGAATTATCTCCTTAGGCCTGCATGGGACTCAGGTGGGACCTGAGATGTCTCCTTAGGTGCGGGTGGGACCTGAGACATCTCCCTAGGTGCGGGTGGGACCTGAGACGTCTCCTTAGGTACGTGTTGGAACTGAGATGTCTTTCTAGGTGTGGATGGGACCTGAGATGTCTCTTTATGTCCGGGTGGGACCTGAGACAACTCCTTAGGTCTTCGTGGGACCTGAGACATCTGCTTATGTCCTGGTTGGACCCGAGACGTCTACTTAGGTGCGGGTGGGACTTGAGATGTCTCTCTATGTGTGGGTGGGACCTAAGATGTCTCCCTAGGTGCAGGTGAGGCCTGAGACGTCTCCATAGGCACGGGTGGAACCTGAGACGTCTCCCTAGGCATGGGTGGGGCCTGAGACGTCTCCTTAGTTCCGTGTGGGACCTGAGATGTCTCCTTAGGCCCGCGTGGGACCTGAGACGTATCCTTATGCTAACCTAGGACCTGAGAC
>JARVGS010066623.1:0-10935 GCA_031762315.1 Hypsolebias antenori
TTTCCTCCCACAGACCAAAAACATGCATGTTAGACTGATTGGTGACTCTAAATTGTCTCTAGGTGTGAGTGAGAGAGGGAGTGGTTGTTTGTCTCTATGCGGCCCTGTGATGGACTGGAGACCTGTCCAGGGTGTCCCCCACCCTTTGCACAGTGATTGCTGGACATGGGCACTGGCGACCCCCGTGACCCAAAATGGAAGAAGCGGGTAAAAGAGGATGGATGTTTACAAAAGGAATGGCCTTAGTGTAATTTTTCTATACTTTATTGTTCATCTGAGAAATGTGCTTTGAATGTAGCGATTACATACAGTAAATCAAACTGAATGCCTTCTTTTGACAACACAATAAAATATCAATAGGTTAAAATGCAATTAATACTTTGAGTAATTTTTGAGGAGTACTTTGTACTTTTATTTAAGTATTTTCATAACACCAGTACTTTTACTTGTAATTGAGTACAATTTAAGCAGGGTACCAGTACTTGTACTTGAGTACATATTTTCAGTACTTTTTCCACCTCTGTTGATAAGTCACTTTTAGGTCTTGAATTTTTTTTTTTTTTTTTGGAAGATTTCAACATAATTTATCATTGTGATGAGAACTTGGTAAAAAAAAAAAAAAGTCCCATTGGGGAATCATTTATGCAGGAAGATGAAGTGTGTACTTATTTAACTACTGTTTTAAGCTCTCTTAAGAGGGGATACATAAATATTTTTATATTACAACTTTCACATCAGAGAGATCTTCAATCCCATCACAGTAAAGGAAGAAGACATTGAGTTTGAGTGGCTCATGTTTCACGTCTCAGTTCGAAGTAGCTGCCTTGAGCTGTGGCTGCAAGGTTGTTGGTGCCTATTGTGGTGACCATTTTTGGCAGTGGACACCTCGGGTGAGGGAGGCTGTCACACTGAAGAAGCAGACCTGTTGGGCATTGTTAGCTGGTAGGATTTCAGCAATGGCTGAGGGGTCTCTGCATTTCAGCTGCACCCCTGGATGTTGTTGAGGCAAAGGCTCAAATGTGGAAGGAATTCTGTGAAGCCTTGGATGGATACTGAGCCGATCCTCAGATGTTTGAGGGATGGGGGGGGGGGTGTTTGCTCCTTCTGAAATCCACCATCATCCCCTTCATCTTCTTCACAATGATGTGAAGGTTGTTCTTCCTGCAGGTGGTTGTTCCACCTCCTGCCTGTAGTCTGACTCATTGTTGTTTGTGATGCATCCAACCACCGCTCTATTGTCTGCAAACTTTACAACATGGCAGCCTGGATGGGTAGGTGCACACCTGGGTGAGGATCAGCACCTCTAAATATGAGGCTATGCTTCTCGGTCAGAAAATGATCAAGTAACCTCTCTGGGTTGGGAGGCGTTTAGGCATCTCAGGGTTTAATTCACTAGGGAATAATGAATGGGGCACAGTACTGACAGAGATCAGCGTTGCTTCTGGAGTATTGCATAATCTTTGCTGGTTTATTGTTCTGAAGATGGACTTGAGCTGCAAAGCAAAGCTCTCTACCTGTCGGTTTATGTACATACCCTCATCTATAGTCATAAACTCTGGGTACGTAGTGACCGAAAAACGAGATTACTGATACAGGCACTCAAAATGTGTTTACTCAACTGGGTAGCTTAAGATGTGGTTATACTTCAACAAGATGTAAGATGTGGGATCTCACTGACATTATTGTAGACTGTCATTTTCTCACTGACATTTCATACTCAAAAAATGACCATGGGCTAAAATCCTTATAAATCCTTCCACTTCCGCACAAGTCACACCAAACAGACTCAACATAAACAGAGCAGTTGTCAGAATGGATGTTTAGTTTTAGTTCATGGAATTGGAGGGTGAAGATCATATACAGTATTTTAGTTTTAAATGGAGGAAAATTGTAATTCTGTAAATTGGTCACAAAGAGGTTATCAGCATTTTCAACAAACTGTGAATAAGTCCCCATGCTGCCCAGGGGAGGCACACTATCTTTGTCAGTACAGCCATGCAAAGCCACTGGTTCTCTGTGCTGTCTCCAACACATACAAAACTGTCCCATCTCCTTCCATGTATTCTTTTACTATCTTTAGAAGTTCATTTGACATTATTTGCCATTTTTACTAGAACAGTTGTATTGTTGATTGTATTTTCGAACAGACTTGGCCAGCTGCAAAAATGGCCATATTCCCTGTAAAAAAAAATAAGTATGACTGGGGGCAATGCACAAGGCTGGGTGACAGTGGGTGGGAAGAGAGGCAATCTACGCAATTTTCGTCAAGCACCTACATCAGTGAGACACCAGCCCTTATCATTGACTATAAATCCAGCTTTAGAGATAGGGTAAAATGTGAAGTTACCCGGGAGAGACTGGAAATAGAGCCACTGATTCATCACATAAAGAGGCCATCTAGTAAGGATGGGCCCTGGACTCCCCCCCTAGGGAGGTGTTCAAGGTATGTCCAAGGAGGAGACGCTGGGAGAATCTTATGGCTTACTTTCTCTTACGTAGATTTTTATACAAGTAACTTTACTCGTACTTGAGTAAAATTTTAACAAGCTGTACTTTCACTTGGGTATATTTGTTAGTGCTCTTTCCACTTTTACCAGTAGGAGGGCAGCAGTGGTGTAGTCTACATTCTTGCAGTGAGTATACTGTGCTTAAAAAACAAAGTGCACTGTTTAGTACAATGAAGTGTTTAGCTGCTGTTTAACATTCCATTGACACATGCCTAATTATATGTCATGTATTACTGGGCACTTTTAAATGGGTATACTGAAATTCTTAAGCTTTTCTAGTGGGTATACTCCGTATACCCATGTATCACGTGGACTACACCGTTGGAGGGCGGTGACATTTATCTGCATGTGAATTAAGCTTGCACTAAAGATCCTCATAGTACTTGACCCACTATGTAAGTTGCTATTTATAAGAGTGAGTTTGTTGTAGCTCCACGGACTGATGAAGTCTTCAGGATGAAAGACAAAACGTTTCAACAAAAAGAAACCGTCCAGAGGACCTGACTTTAAGTTGGTGGATTTGCACTACAGAGAAGCTCAAACAGTTTGAAGCTCAGAACATCACACTCCCCTGTTTTGAACTGAGAAAGTTCCACTGATGGGAACCAGATGTCTTCAATTACATCAAGTCCAGTTAGTGTTTTTGTTGATTTTTGTTTTGTTTGTTTTGTTTTTCTCTTTGCCATGGCCCAGATGACTGAGAATCTTCACAAGCATATCACATTTTACATCCTTTTTTTTAATATACTTTGTAAAAAAAAATCTTGGGCGGCTGTGGCTGAGTGGTTAGAGCAGTCGTCCTCCAATGCAAGAGTTGAGGGTTCAGTTCCACCAGAAACCACATGCCGAAGTGTCCCTGGGCAAGACACTGAACCCCTCATTGCCTCCGATGTGTGTCCCATCAGTGTCTGAATGTGATAAAGCTCTGATTAATCTCTTTAGAATGATTTGTTCCATTAGATTTGTAGAGATCTAGTAGAGTGCTGTATGAATGGATAATTGAGACAGAGATTGTGTAAAGCACTTTATGAGTACAGGTAGTCCTCGACATAAGGCGCCCTCGACTTACAGCAACTCGGACTTAAGAACGGGTGTGCGACGCAGCGTTAACCTACATGTATTTCCTCGACTTACGGCAAAAATCCGGACTTACGAACGGGTTTGCGGCGCAGTATAATGAATTCCGACTTACGTTAAAATCGACTTACGAACGGTTTGTAGGTACGGAACCCGTTCGTAAGTCGAGGACTACCTGTATTTTCCTTTGTCAGAACATAGACTCTTATTTAGGCTTATTTGCTATAAAAATTGTGCAACAGCTGTAAGAGCTGGTGACGTATATTCAGTAACATCCATATGATATGCATAGCACTTTGACTTATATTAAATGAAAAGTGTTCCTGCGATGCTGTCTCACCTGGGGAGGTTGTTCCAGGTTCCAGCTGCAGTGTGGGATCCTCTGCACTCCTGTGCATGAAGGACAGATGTTTTAAGTTCAAAGTTTTTGTCTATCCATTGTGCCGTAAGGCTAATCATGCTAACGGGGCTAACACGACGTCCGAATGTCTGTGGTAAAACTCACCCAACAAGTCGTGCTATCGGCTATTAGCTTCTCAATGATGTCGGAAATGACGGTTGTAACTCTGGTAACGTTACGATGGAAAAATATCTCCGACCGCGGACGATGTAGCGAGGCTCAACGTAGTCCATAAATCTTCGGAATCTGGCATCCTGACCAACGTAAAAAATAAAACTTCCACACCGCCGACATTTTGAATTCTCCTCTCCGCCGTGAGATCGGGCGACGTCATCACGTTGTGCTGCCGCTGCAGGCAAAAATAGCGCCTTTTGTATCGGCAAGTTATTTTAATGGAAAAGGCCGATGTCCGATATTGAAATTTAATGTTAATATCATCCGATACCGATACCAGGCCGATAACATCGTGCATCCCTAGTAGATTTGGAATCCTGTGGCCACCAAACCGGACTCCATCCACCTCTTGACTGCACTGAGAAATTCTATTCATGAAAGTTATGAACAAAACAACGGGCAGCCCTGGTGGAGTCCAACTCCCACCCTGAAGGGGTCTGACTTACTGCTGGCAATGTGAACCAAACTCTCGTACCGGGACCGAGCAGCCCGTAGCAACAGCCCCCAATCCCATACTCATAGAGCGCCCCCCCACAGTGTACCTCGAGGAACGCGTCAAACCCCTTCTCCAAGTCCACAAACACATGTAGACTGGATGGGCTACATTCCTATAACACCTCGAGAACCCTAACGAGGGTACTGCTCCACAGCCTGCATTGTTCCTCCTGGATCTGTTTTTAACATATCATCATTTTTAAAAAGCAGAAAAATGGGTATTTCCTGGTTCAAGTTACTTTTAAACATGAGTGGCAGGATCCAAACATTCGTTCATCCATTTTTGCTTCTTCACAGAAGCAACAGGTCCAGGGTAGAAACCACACATCCCTCTCCCCGTCTTCATGCAACTGGGAAAATCTCCAAACGGAGGCAAGATGCTTAAACCACTTCAAGAGTCTTCTTTTGATGAGGAGGAGCAACGGCTCTGCTCCGATGGTGGAACTTTTGTTCTTACTGAGGCCAGGACCAGATACCCAACAAAGGAAACTGCTTGTGTCTGGAAATCACTTCTTTTATTTGGTCCCTGAGTCACATCTTCTAACCGTGGGTGAGGGTTGGAATGTAGATGGACCAGAGAGTTTTGCTTTAGGCAGAGCTCATTCTTCACCACGACAGACCGGACCAACACTTTCTTTACTACAGGTGAGGGTCTGCATGGTCATGGTATAATTCAAGTTTGGTGCAGAAGCTTGATAATCTGTTGTGTACAAAATAATTTGTTCCCTGTTGCATGAAGATACAAATAATATTTTCATTGATTGGGTCTTTGTTTGGTGTTTATTTGTATTTTGTTTGTTTCATTAATTTAAAAAAAATTAAAATAATTACAAAAATTGTTTTAGTATATGTAAGCTGATGAGTTAGTAAAGAAATAATTCACATAATGTCAAAAATTGATAAAAAAAAATAACTAGTGACTTCATTTTGTTGGAAATTTCATAAATAAGCCTTAATTTTCTTATAATATTAAATTAATAGGTGAAGGTAACTTAAACTTAAATGACAAAAGGTTTGAAGTTTTATATAATCATAAGGGTCTGGTTTGCTTCATTTAATGCTGTTACTATATTAAAGTTAAAATGAAATATTACAAGTATTTTAAAGAGGAATGTCTTAGTCTGACATTCATATGTATGGAAACAATTAAAACAACAAAACAATGACAAAAACTGAGAAATTAAACAAATATTTATATTAATACAAGAGATTCTTTTCAAAAGTTTTATAGCTAAACGTTAGCAAAAGATGCCAACTGTTATGGTACATTTGACTTTATTTGTTTGTTTCCCATAAAAAAGCCTTTACTGTAAATGTTTTATTCATTTAAGGCACTTTGGTTTTGTGCTGTTAGAATAATTTTTATTTATTTTATCAAGCAGATATTTTAAATACTTACATTAAAACATTTAAGCTATCAACATTTCTAGTTAAATTAATTATTTTTTACCAGGAAAAGATTACTAAGAGTTTGTTGCTTTTTATAAAAATTTACATTGAATATATTTCACTTAATTTTATTAAACAGACACTTTGCAAAGTCTGTGGTGTCAAACTCAACTGCATGAATGGACCAAAGTTTAAAACTTTTTCCAAGTCATGGGCCACTTTCATTCAACGTAGTAACCCAAGCCAGATACCGACATCTTTTCTTGGTTGTAGGTTCGTAAATAAAAGTCACATTGGTCCCATTTGAAGTTTTTTGCCTCCACATCAAAATCAAATAATACAGAAAAATTCAACCTTTTTTCTGGCATCAAAGTTAGCCAACTGTCATGAAAAGCCTGCCTCAAATTATTATTTTAAGCAAAATGAAAAGAATAAACACATTTTCATTTAAATTATAACATTAGCGGGCCTTAAAAGATGTTAACAAGGGCCAGATCCGGCCCACGGGCCTTGAGTTTGACACATGTGAAACTTTTTTAGTTTATTTTGACATATGCAACAACTAAATAATGCTTAAATTATGCCAAAAGAAAAATGCATACTTGCGTCTTGTGCCTCAAACATAGCTCAGGTTCACAATCTAAAAACTGAAATTTGCAGTTATCAGTTTATTCTTGTGCAAACAGCTCTCGGTTTATATTTGGACGAAATATTCTCTTTTTTCTTGTAAGTTAGGATGCAAACTTGTCTTTTTATAAAAGCTCACGAGATGTTCCCAGAACATTCATTAGGTTTGCTGCCAGTCCAGGGTGTGTAAATACTACATACCGACACATTACTAAGCACGCGGGTACCTCTTTCTATTATTATTATATTTTTTTAATTTGCTCTCCAGTCATCCCGTCACGTCAGGTATGCAGTCTGTTGCGACACAGTTTGGTGTTTCTTCGTCATGTTTTTTCTCTGCGGTCTCCACCTAAACCAGCTGAGGCAGATTTCTGCCATACTTAAAGTTTCCTCTGACATTTCTGTCTGTAAAAAAAGAAGAGAGCTGTGGGGGTTAATAGGGTCTGTGACAAAGTGCAAATTCCATCTCCGTCAATGTTTACCGCCCTCACCTCCAGGAGGATTCTTCCTCACCACATGTACAAAGCATTTGTTTCTAAGTACAGGTATGTGAGAGTTTCATTATTCAAAATCAATTATATTTGTGGATTCAATGCTATGCAGATGATACACTGACATACTTATAAACTTACCGTATTTTTCAGCCTATAAGTCGCCATTTATTTTGCATAATTTACAGCCCTGCGACTTATACACTGAAGCAACTAATTTATGAATTTTATTCCCATATTTATAAACCGATTTTTGGCTGAGATATGACCGTTTTCAATCATTCTAAAAATATTGAACACTACCATTTTCATCTGCTAGATGGCACTCGATTACTGTGGCATGCAGTTGTGTCACATAATAGGTAAAAAGTGGCTATTAATGACACAATCGACTTGCCATACCAAGCGACCTATGTCCAGCTCACCTGGAACAACCGTCAAATCAGCTTCATTTCGCTGCACCGCCCCAGAGAAATGCAGCTGATTTGACCATGAAAGTGCATTTATTAAGTAAAAGTTCAACAGACACAACTTTAATATAATATCAAGCAAACAAATAATTGTTTTTAGGTGGTTATCTTGTTAAATTTTGAAGAAATGCACATCGAGTCCTCCCTCTGTGCGTTCCCGCTTCCGCGAATTGGCCTTCGAAATGCAGCTGATTTGACCGTCAAAGTGCATTTATTAAAGAAAAGTTAGACTGAGACACACTTTTACTTTAATTTTGAGCAAACAAATAATTGTTTTTAAGTGTTAATCTTGTTAAAGTCCTCCCGTGCACGCTCCTGCGGCCACCATTTGGCAGCTAATCGTTTTTTGGCACAACACCGGCCCATATTTCCAGGTGGTCAACGATGATGCATAATAGATGGGACTTATACAGTAATGCAACATATTTATGTTTTTCCACTTTTTTAGACATTTTTGAACTGATGCGACTTATAAGGCGATGCGACGTGTATGGCGGAAAATATGGTAAAAGAGATTTTATTTTAACTTCTGAATTCAGATGTTTTCTATTGACAGCTGTTTGTATTTGAGCATTTTAGGAACATTTCAGAGCTTTTAGATCATTTATATGTCATTAATGTGGCTTCTGTTGTAACAAAACCTTGACTTCTGTTTGTCACACATATTTATTTAAACATTTAAATGAATGTGTTTCTAAGACCTTTCTTTTTTCTTTTTTTTTTTTTTTTAACCAGAGTGCAAGAAAGTAATGGACAAAATTAGTTCACACATTTGTTACTTCCAGGCTGGACTATTGTGATTCTTTAATATCAGGACACCTTGAAAAAAATCAATCAAAAGCCTCCAGTTGATTGAATGTGATGGTATAATTTTTTTTTAGTTTATTAAATACATTTACTACTATATTATATTTTTCTGTTGACCAAATTTCCAGAATAGACAGTAAAGTTCATCTTTTTAGAGAGATTGTGACCTACAGGTAAACATATTGGTGTTTCTATTTTCCTAACAAACCCTTTCACGTTTAGCTGCAGGTTTATTTGCGGCTCCTATAGTTTTTGAAATTAGAACGGCATCGTGTAAGCAACTTAGTTTGTTTTTGTTTGTTGTATTTTTGGCCTTTTGTGTTTGATTGTGTCCTTTTCCTGTCGTCCTCTTGTTGCAGGAGGCAGACGGCCATCCTTCCTGAGTCTGCTTCCGCTCCAAGTTCTTCCTGTCAGCAGGAAGTTGTCCTCTCCTCCGCCTGTTGCATTAGCAGGATGGAGATTTTTGCATCCAAACCCTCATTAAACTTTTGATTTCTTAAATAGTGTTTTGTGTAAAGTCTAGTGTGGGTTGCAATACTATGAATTAGGCTCATTTTCACCTTTTTTTCTATATGAATAAACAGAATATTGACCCCATTTTTAAAACCAGTTGATGTTTAGACTCGTCACAAGCAGAGCAGGAGCAGAACGTTAAAAGATGTTGAAGACAAAAACACTAAAAGCACATCTGTGCTCTTTAGGAAGTGACAAAACCATTTTATGCATTCACTCCATCTCCATCTTGTTTATCCGCAGTCGTGTCTCAGGGTCAACAGGTCCAGGAGAGAAACCCAGAGCTCCAGCTTCTCCTGGGTGTCCCACTCTGGTGGTCCCAAGCCAGAGGAGATCCGTAATCCCCACAGCGAGTTCTTGGTCTGCATCTCTTCCCAGTGAGACGTGTCTGAGAACTTCCACATGGAGGCGTCCTAATCGCATGCCCGAACCTCCTCAGCTGACTCCTTTCGATGCAGAGGAGCAGCGGCTCTACTCCGAGCTCCTCCCGGATGACGGAGCTCCTCGCCCCATCTGAATGCGGCCGCCTGAAAGAAGCCCTTTCAGCCACTCATACTTTTGGTTCAAACCTCATGACTATAGACCGACCAGTGAAGTGAGAGCTTTCCCTTTAAGCTCAACTCTTTCTTCACCACGGCCGACCAGAGCAGCACCCTCATTACTAAGGATGAGGCCCAGATTGTGAACAAACAAGTGACCACGCGAGTTTGTTCGTGTCAATTCAAAATGTGTTCATCTTCTGCACGAGTTTCTGGCGTCCTCTGGGGCCTTGCTGCTGTCCTCCTGCACGTGCACGTGTGTAACCTTGACAGAGAGCGCTAAGCTTCGCTGAGTGCCTGCGAGCACCGAGCTATCTTTAGCTTTTGTTGAAGCTTTCACCGCTGGCCTCCTCTCACTCTCTCCTCCTCTTTTTTTCTCCACAGCCTACTCACTGTTGGCTGCACATGCAAGCATGCACACTTAATGCATGCTTGCACACAACCATCAAACCCATGTACACTCACTAACTTGCGCGCAGCCCCAACTGTTACCGGGCAGATTAGAGGAGGAAGCAACCCAGTTCTGAGATTTAAAAAAAAAAAAAAAAGATGAAACTGAAAAAATAAATTCAGAGCGGAGTGAAAGACTCGTGCACCCGGAGCAGCCTGGGTTCCTGCCTGAAGGCAACTGATGAGCAACGAGCCTCACAGGACCCCGACTTTTACGCCTGCTGCTCCAAACCGTGTTTTTATTCAGGCTGTGGTGATGAGCTCTGAGATACAGAGGTGTTGAATTATAATAATATTTAACTTACATAGTGTGTTATGGGTTCTTTTGCTCATAATGTAGAGTGCACTCGTGCCTTGCAGAGCGTTTGTAACATCTTATTCTGATTTTACTGCCACTTTTTACCAAGTACCATATTTTCCAGCATATAAGTCACAGTTTTTGTGCATAAATGTTTCAGTCCTGCAACTTATACACGCTTATTTTTTCATATCCAAAACACATTTTTTGACGGACGTCTTAAATTTCAAAAAACTGCAACAGCGAGTCCTCCCGTGCACGTTCGCTTCACTCAGCTGGTGCAGGCGGACGAACGCTGGAGAGCTAGCGGCTCCGAATGGATGGATGGATGGATGGATGGATGGATGGATGGATGGACAGTGCCGCCCAGGCGAAATTAAACTGTTTTTTATCTATTTATTTAATTTTTAGGTCAAAGTGTTTTATATAACACTCATGAGTTAAAATGTTGCTGATCAATTTAAATTTATTATTATTTATTTATTATATTTAATTTAATTTTTCAGTATCAAATGGCCAGAAATATTCAGTTTAAATAAGGATTTAAGTTTGTTTTTTTCAGGCAAAGTGATGCACTTTAAAGGTCCACTGACATGATATTTGAACTTTGCATAAAATGGTACAACATATATATCTTGTATCATTCAACTATGTTCGTCTTTGCAAACAAAATGATAAATATATGAAAATTTAATACA
>JARVGS010066625.1:0-10935 GCA_031762315.1 Hypsolebias antenori
TAAGTGTCTTGCCCAGGGACACAACGAGGTATGCAGTGACCGGGGATTGAACCCGGGACCTTCCGGTCCTGAGCCGGATGCCCTGCCTCTAGTCAGTCTCCTTGTACAGTATGTTAACGAACCTGTATGTCCAACTTTGACATTCAGTGTATTTTAAAGAATCATACAGATGAATGTCCCAATGATTTTCTGCATTGACTAACACACCAACAAACATCTGACCGCTCACACAATATGGTGCATTCTCCTGTGAGAAAAGGTTCGGCCCAGTCCTTGTGTCGAGAAGGGGCGGGCAAAGCTACGCTAAAAACAATACGATGCAATTTTTGTCACACATCTATGTCAATTAGAGCTGATTTTGAGGATTAGGATGGACTATGCCCTTAATCATGCTTTGAGAGCAAGACAGCAAATCTCTGATGACACAGCATTCAACAAGCAACTCTCTACTGCAGAGGTGTAGGTCACAGAACTGGGTGACCCATCTAGCAAGTAACCAACTAAGCTCCTCAGCTTTGTCTAAATTTACCACTGAATGAGAGGCAAAACAAGGGACACGAAATATAATGATGTATCAGATACCAGAGGAGTGGTCAGCTTGAAGATACATGACTTGACTCAATTTAGATTCAGCAAAGTCCAATCTAGCGCTTCTGCTTACTGCAGGTCAAATGTCTCCAAACTAAATCAATACAGTGAAAAAACAGGTAGAATTGGCTCCGCTTTTAATTAAGGGGATTGTTAAATTTGGTCAGCTGAAGTGTAAAGAGATTTTTTTTTTTTTTTTATGGGCAGGCAGGGCAAAGCAACAGCTTTTGCATCAGAGGGTAAACAGTGAGTGAAAAGGACCAGCTGCTGGAGAGAATTAGCCCAGTCTCATCTGATCCAATGCAAACCTAGCACAGCTTACTCTTAGAAAAAAATCTGCTCTGACCTAGTCTGACCCCTCATACAAAGCCAGAGAGGCCCTAAAGGCAGTGAATTAATTGCTGCCCACTAATCTTAATACACCGTAACTTAAATAGGCATGAGTTGCAGGGTCATAAGTGATGTAAGCTAGGCAAGAGAACAACCTAAAGCATGGGTTATTTCTAAATTTGGCACAGAAAACACAAACATACACTCTGGGAATCTGTGTTTTCTTTCTTAGCAGACAGACTCTACAAGAAGCAACATTTAGGTTATACATGCAGGTCCTGACAGTCTGACACACAGGTGGAAGTGCATGGATTGCAGGATGGCTTAAGGAAAACAACATGAACTGCAAAAGCAAGAGAGGAAAACTGAGCTCCTCTCTGCACATCACAAACAGTCTGGAAAAATAGTTGATGAAAAACACCATCCCCTCAGAACTCCTGTTGAAATTCATTCAGAGTGGAGGCGTTATTTACTATGTTTACCCTGGCTGCTCGCTTTTCAAACCCACACTGTTGAAGCAACTTAAATTGGCCTCTCGCACCATATAGATTTCCCATCACAGGCCAGCATCTAAAGAAGACACAGAGAGAAAGAGGAAGGGAAGAGTAGAACCGATTCGCCAGTCTGATCACTCACCCCCATTGTCCTCCTCAAATAAAATACATACTCAGATTAATAGGCTCAATAACGCTGAGTGATGGTGCATTGTTGCAGGGTAAGGGTGCCTCATCACTCCAGTCTTTCAGATGACTGCTTTTGCTTTTGAGGAATTGTGCTGTGTAAAATCGAATGCAAACATAGGACTTAAGTGGGCACCAACAATATTTAAAACCCAAATAGGTTAATTTACAAGCCATATTGTGAGCTACTAAGTCATACTTTGCAAAATGAAGCTGAGCAATTTCCTTAAAAGCTTGCACATGGATAGACATGTAATGGTTCGGGCAACATGTTCAGGAGATTCTGACATCAATGGATCAATAGCTCCTGACAAGAAAATTTCAAAGATACCATCTGTCCGACTGCTGGTGGCAATAAACCAAAGATTAACCTTTACGCTTCTCCTGGTCCCGAGGAGTACCCTGAAGGGTATGCTCTACTGTTTACCAATCAAAAAAAAGTTGCTTTTTCAATACCACAAGACCCAGGAACGGCTTAGTGGCTCTGCAATAGGGCCTTGAAGTTATTGACTTCTTCCCCTACCAATATGAGCATCATAAATGTAAAAGATGAACACTCTAAAGCCAAGTGTCATATATCACTAGCACAGCTCCAGATACAGACACAGCTGGTTTATTAAAAATAAACACCATATATTATTTCTACAGCACAAATGTAATAATTCCTGTTGCTGTGCATGGAAATACAGACACGTAATCAAATGACAAGAAAGCGACTGGGGTGTTGTTCGGGACAGCCTGCTTGGCTGGCTGCATAACCGTGTCCTTTGTGAGCTACACAGGCACAAGAGCTCTTTTTCTCCTCTAGAAGCATGATCCTCTTTCACCCCATACCTTTCAGCCGGGAGCCAAAGTTTTGAATGGCTGTGACCTCTCTGGCTTCAGCCGGCCCCCGATGGCCTCCAGCCCTCCAGCTGTTCATCCTTCTAGTCCAACTCATTGTCCACTACCTCTGGTTTGCAGAGGCAAGAAGGCCAGCACCCCTCTGAGCCTAAGAATTGACCCCCTTGGAGCAAGGCTACAACACCACGGGCATAATGCTGGAGTTCCCACATGAGCGTTGGAGCATGACAAGAAGGAGAGAGAAAGAAAGTCAAGCAAAATTAACTTGGGAATGTGTGGGTGAGGTTTTGAGAAATGGAAGGAAAATATAAATGAAGCGGCTGGGTGGAAGACGGATGTTCGTTATAAAAAAAAAGACTGAAAACATCTAAGAAAAAAGATAAATGGGGGTTGAATTAAACAAAATGGGGAGGATGAAAGGAAAAGGAAGAACTAGACGCGTAGGGAAGCATGGTCGAACAAAGTAAGCTGCGACAAAGCAATGAGATGGTGCTGCACAGACACAGACTGACACCAAGATGCAATGGAAGCACTCGCCTCTTCTGCATGGCTGGCTCCGATGACAAGACAGTATTCCCTCAGCACCAGCCGCTAACTGGATGATAGCTCCAATCTCTTTTCTTCTCGCTATTCTTCTCTCTTTTTCTCTCTCCCTGTCATTATCTTCTAGCCTTCCTTCTTCTTACCATTTATTTTCTTGTTGCTTTCATTCCTTCTTTCTTGCCCAGTTGAAACCACATTCAAACAGGCCCCACATTACAATGCATCCAAAGCAAACATTAGCCTATCTATGTAGTTTGTTTATTTACCTGTGATAAATCATTGCCACAGGCCCAGCTTTCATTAGAGCCAACAAAGAGAGACAATGGCAACTTGAGAATGCTCTAAAAATGCCTATAACTAGGCGATAGCATGCGTGCTTGTGGGATGAGGGGCATAAGGGGGAGCTTTGCACACTCATGCAGAGAGAGTGAATGAAAATCGCCTCTGTACAGGATGAAAGCCTCTGAGGACTATCCATTGACTATGAAATGTGATGATCCTCCTTCAACCTCAGACACCAAGAGAGTTCAGCCTAACATTGCCCTGGGCACTAAACCTTGGAGTCTGCTGTGTGAAAAGACTTCAGAGTGTGTGCTTGTAATCAGGCGTGTTTCTCTTCCCTTTTTTTTTTTTGGTCATATAAAACACCTGCCTCATTCTTCATCCTTTTACATTGCAGACTGAATATTTCTAAATTGCATTCTGTCTGACACAAACTCTGCGAGGGGATGGATGACTCACGGAAGTTGTGAGGGTTTATTTCCATATATTTCACTCTTGCTCATAACCAAATGAATAACTGGGTTTCTCGTTGAATGGGGAGTGCATTTGAATATGAATGTTTGTGTAAAGAAATGGTGTTGTGTAGGGCTTTCACATTTGTGAAAAGTGTTTGTGCACATGTGCTTGTGTGTTTAATAGTATCACAACACGAGCCCCTGGTTGGTTGATGGGCTGTTGGCAGGGTTGTGGTACCCTGCTGGGACCAACCCTGCCCAAGCAGTCTGGTGGAGGGGACAAGCTGTGGCATGTACACACAAACTGCACATTTCCAGGAACACACATAAAGCAGCTGCGCCTTCTGCAGCTGCTGCTGTCACCCAACCCAAAGCTCTCTGTTAAAAAAAAAAAAAAAAAGGTGGTGGTGGGGGTATGAAAGGAGAGGGTGGAGAAACTGAAGTGAAGAAAAAGTGATAGACATAATGAGAGGAAGAAAAATAAACCTCAACAAAAAAAAAAGTGAAAAGATGAGATTAACTTCAATTGATTTCGAACCCACATTAAAGGGCAGACTATTCTCATAATAATGGCGATGGTGTGATGTCATCAACACAAGCCGTCAACATTAGCTGGCGAGCAGCTTTCACAAGGTAGTCTCCACGATGTCTCGCAACATTTGCAGGCATTCTCAATTTCTTTGCGCATCACTTTGAAATTTGAACACGTTTTAGAATTTGTGTGACAAATTTTCTGTCAAACAAGCCAAAAATCATTGCGTCTCAAACCCGTGACAAAACTAAACCCCTTGTAGATTTTGTCACGGATGTTTCTAATCTGTCTCGTGACAAAAGCAGTATTTTGACACCACCACAGGAACTCTCCTCCAGCTCATAACATGCCCAGGTCTAATACCATGCTGCTAATAAATAGTAAATAAATGAGCAAATCATAATGAAGAGATGGCTGCCAGGGAGTGGTGGTGCAGAGGTTATAGAAGGTGAGTTTGTGATCAGAAGGTTGCCGGTTCAACTCCCTGAACCGACAACATAAAAAATGTGGGTGAGAACGCTGAAGCATCCACTCTCATTTGTTCCACTCTGGGCCCTTGAGCAAGGCCCTTAACCCTTACCATTTATTCCTCTGATCACCCTAAAGCAGCTCTCTCCTCCACACAGAAGGGCTGTGGTAGCTCTGTGGTCTGTGGTTGTGTCAGGAAGGGCATCCGGTGTGGAAACAATCGCCAAGTCTTCGTGTGAATTAGTTTGCTGTGGCGACCCCTAAGGAAGGGAGCAGATTAAAAAAAAAGAATAAAAATGAAGAGATGTCTGCCAGAGTACGTACAAAATTAGCTAAATTGGGCAGAGGTAGGTAATGAAATAACATGCAGTTTTGTGAGCAGTGCACACAAAAATGAGCTGTGATTTTCAAACCCAAAATTCGGCTGGTCAGCTCAGTTGGTTGCAAATACAGAAAATTAACTGAGACAGCAATCTATTTTTTTGTTTTGTTTTGTTTTGTTTTATTGCAGTTTAGTCTTGTTTAAATCAACAATAACCAATAGGAAGTGCATCTGCATATTTACATTGCAGTGTTTCTCCTGAACATTAGTTACCACTACTAAGAAAAAAAAAAAAAGTGTGCCCCAGTAGTTACACTAGAAATTACATACCGTACTAAGCTTGTCGACATTTGTTTGAGCTGAAATTGGTTGAGTCAGAAAAAGGGTAGAGTTCCTTCTCTGGGTCAGGGAGGATGTCCTGCCCCAAGTGGAGGAGTTTAAGTATCTCGGGTCTTATTCATGTATGAAGGACAAATGGAGCGGAAGATGGATAGGCGGATAGGTGCAGCGTCGGCAGTGAAGAGGGCGCTGTATCAAACTGTCATGGTGAAGAGAGAGCTGAGTCAAAAAGCAAAGCTCTTGATTTACCGGTCGATCTGCGTTCCTACCCTCACATATGGTCATGAGCTTTGGGTTGTAACCGAAAGAACAAGATCACGGACACAGGCGTCCGAAATGAGTTTTCTCCAAAGGGTGTCTGGTCTCTCCCTTAGAGATGGGGTGAGAAGCTCAGTCATCTGGGAGGAACTCAGAGTAGAGCCGCTGTTTCTTCATGTCGAGAGGAGCCAGTTGAGGTGGCTCGGGCAATCTGGTTGGATGCTTCCTCGACGCCTCCTTGGTGAGGTGACACATCCCACCAGGCGGAGACCCAGAGGAAGCCCCAGAACACACTGGAGGGGCTATGTTTCTCGGCTGGCCTGGGGATGCCTTGGGATTCCCTCGGAGGAGCTGGCCCAAGTGGCTGGGGAGAGAGAAGTTTGGACCTCTCTACTAGGGCTGCTACTCACGATCCAACCCTGGATAAGTGGAAGAAAATGGATGGATGGAAGTCGTCAACATACAGTCCAGAAGTAGATGTCCAAACTACTACAATGCAAAGGGAGATTTTCCAGAGGATATAGAGGTTTTGAAGTTCAAAATAATCACTTTTGTATTTCACACAATGACAGTGATTTAGACGGATGTTCAAACTGTACATCTGTCAAAGGTTTTTGGGAAAAAAATCATGAAAATTTCAAGGGTTCAAGGTTCTTTATTGCCATTTGCATCACATGTGGTACATGAGGTGGAACGAAATTGTGTACTCAAGGTCCCAGCTACATCCAAAAATAGCTACAAGAAAAAACAATACACAAGGAACTAAGATATACACTAAACACTAATCATGTTAAATTATATGGTATATTAAACAGCAGCCTGAACATGAGTCTGTAGTGAGCCTGTGTGTATGAACACAGCAACTTAAAAAGTAAGAAATCATCAGCATGGATACTTGTGCTTTCAAGCATGATTATCCAATCATGCAATTAATCAAAAATTATGCAAAGAGACACAATGAAGTGCTCAATTCTTGAAATATTTAATAAATAAACATAAAGGCCTTCTCCAATGTAAGACATACCCTCTACAAAATAATCAGACCTTGAAGACTTTCATCAGCAGAACAAGTAATCCAGCCTCTCTATCATCTGGTTCTCCCACAAGGACAAGATTTTGTGTCTGTGTTGCATTCTGTTTTCACACAAGCGTAAAATCTGTAAATTTAAATGAATGAATGCAAAATGTGCTGTCAGAGTTTGGTTCACAGCCCTCTGCAGCTTAAAACCATAAAAACACATGAACAGGCTCCATGGACAGTCATCCTGTGATGCATCTTTTATCTGACGACATACGACATCTAAGTGTGCACATTTCACTGACTCCAACAGTGCACATGGATCTGTAAGTGAGCAAAGTACCAATCGTGTTTTCAACATTATATCTATAATATGTAGCTTTTTTTAATAGTGTAGTTTGAATATTACAAGGTTTTATGCTGTCTGTATTTGCAGCAAGATGAAAACGAAGAAGAGAGTGAATTTTAAAAAAAACGACTGCCTGCATCACTTCCTAGCCACAGGCTGTTTCATGGCACAGGCAGAATGTGCTTACATCATCACATGCAGTCCTGGCATCCTGCAGAGGGCACTGCTAATAGATGAAACAGAAAGAAGAGGAGGCAAGCAAGCAGCCCAGGAAGAACTCAGCAAGGCACTCCCAAGCAAGGCACTCCCACACAGTCAGGGTATCTGATATTCCTGGCAGCCTTTCAGAGAGGTCAGTGGTAAAATACTTTAGCAAAGAGAGACCATGTTCTAGCAAGCTGAGACCAGAAGCTTAATTCATCACTAATTAAAGTCTACAGGGGGTACCAAAATGAATATTTCTTTGTGAATCTCAAATCCAACTGTCTTAACTATTAGTCCTCTGATTTAGACAAGATGTTTTCACTCAGAGTGATATCAAGGCAAGCTGAGTGTGTTGTCGAATATTTTGTCTTTTTAGTGACATAGAATGAGAATAAAACACAACTCAGCACAAGTGCCGCACTGTGACACAGTTCCTTGATTTACAATCATAACTGTTTGACATAGAAAGAAAGGTTAATCGCTCTGTAAAAGACAAATTTGGAGATTTCCTTTGAGGATTTTTACATTTATCATAGATAAAATAGTTTAAAGGATTAGAAAATATGGACAAATAAACACATAGTAAGAAAGATCAATGACTTTTCACTGAAAAAAATCAATGACTTATAGTATTTTTTTTTTCTTTTATGATTTGGTGACCAATCTTGTATTTTTTATTTGGATTCAGTGGGTGATTGGGAACATTCTCAGGTGTCATCAAACCAAATTTCAGCTCTGTATGTGTAAAATTAGCTCTCTTAAAGCCATTCAAATTTAGATTTGTGGCCATCTTGAATTTTTTTTTTTTTGGTAGTTTTCACACCTGATAGTCCGGTAGACTCGGTTCGATTAGGGACCAAAATTTGGAACATTTGTTTACATTTCAGCTGATGTGGTTCGCATTCACAATGCACTGAGTCAATTGAGCCAACCTGTTGCACCCCCTCACCTGTGGTGGCGCTGCACCAAGAACTACGGAAGGAAACGATACAAAAACCTGTGAAGAAGACACTGAGTACAACTTACTTCTGTAAATACAAACAAAAATGGAGTGGCGTCAAATTTTGGCGGTTTTAGGATTTCTGTTTTGTCTGTGGCACATGTGCCAAACAAACATTTTTCAACAATACAGACTCAGCATGAGCAGAAGATGAGGCAGAAGACCATGGGGAATGTTGTTTTTCACACAAGGCAGCTGAGACAGCTCCATATGAGGTAAGAGAAGTGCACATTTATTTTGGTTGTATTTACACAGAATACCATGCGTTGTTGTCCACTTCCTGCTTTTGGAGCAGTCTCCGGTCCACTTGCATTCACAATTCATTCAAACCGTGCCAGAGTTCACTTCAAACGAACTGAGACCTAGGTTTTTAGGTGGACCAGAGTTCACGTTTTTTTGGTCCACATCAGAGTTCAATTGTGCATTCACACCTCCCCAAATGAACTGGACTTTCTAGGGAAACATACTAAAGTTCAGTCAAAGCAGACTAAACAGGCCTGGTGTGAATGTATTTATGGGGCATTGCCCTAAGCTACCACCACACCAAATTTTAGCTCAATACCTCTAAAAATGGCTATTTATAGTTTGTTTCATTGAGAAAAATGACGCTTTTGTTTGCGAATTACATTGCCATGGTAACTCAAAACGTCAATAAAAGTAATAGCACACATCACAATGCCGAGCCCATCATTTTTATATAAAATTTGTGAGGGTGCACATTGCAGTTCGGGACGCATTAAAGTTGAAGGAAGAACAAGACCATTTTCAGATTTATTCTGTTTTCAATTAAATGCAAGTTTGAGATCATTAGCCACACTTTTGAAAATAAGGTTGTGTTTAAATGTCCTAAAGTGGGCATAAGAGATCAGCATACCTGCAAACCAGAACTTCACTTGACCTTATCTTTTCTGTCCTCCAGGCATGGCTGCAGTGTTTCACAGCTGCCCAGTGTATCAGACGCAGCTCAACAGCTAGGCTCAGATAGCAAATGCCTGGGCAAAAGATGAACACTGTAAACACACATGAACACCATTCTGCTTGTGATTCCTTTTAGCCACAGTTGCAGCTGAATTGTGGTGTTCAAGTCAGTGTGGGCATAAGTGTGCATCTAGATTCAAGAGGTGTGGGCAGCCAGCTGCGGCGCTGTTGTGGACGCTGATTGGAAGTGAGTGTTGAGCGCTCAGGACAATTATGGAATCATTACTGCCACCACACCACAGGCAAAATATGAAAACCATGCCATTTGTCAAGCAAGCATGGTTTTCTGATCATGCTCACATGTGATTGCATATTAATTTTAGTGTGTGGGAATGTACATGATCATGTTGCCTGAGTCTGACAGTCATGGCATGTTGGCAGAGGAAGTGGAATGTTCCTCAGTATGTGTATGCACAAGTTTGTGCGAGGCAGTCTGAGTTAAGAACCCTGCCCAACATTTGATGCCTGTTTATTCATTTGAATTTATGGTACTGTCCAAATTGAATGCAGCACATAGACAAATATGTGTGACTGTGCATGCATATGTTTGTGTCTGAGCATTGGTACAAAGTGAGGAATTCCCTGCTTGTGTGCAACTGTCTAAACATGTCCCTGTCAGCTGTTGTGTCCGCTCCCTGTGTTTTCTGTTATTTTCACCCCACCCAACACTTGCATCTTATGTTGGCTGCTAAGGGGATACACATGAGAATATCCCTCTTGACCTTTTTCTTACTGCAAAAATGTAAATGGAATTTGGAAGGAAAAAAATAGTCAGGAAAAAAACATGACACATTTTTTAAGGGATAGAGACCTTGGGAAACAGCTTAGGCTCACCTACAGGAAGGATTTGTTTGCGCCTCTCTAATCTTGAATCAGTGTCATAATCATTGGCATACCGTACATATTCTGGGAAGATTTATTGAATTTATTCAATAACTGATAATAAGTGGCAGTGTTTATCTTAAGTGTGTTCACTTATAGCTTGGTGAAGCTAGCCCTGTTGCGATAAAAAATAAATGAATTAATTGCATAATGAATGAAAATTAGCTACCTCATTTTCATTTACTGGCTTTATCGTTTGTTCATGTCTCTCTTTTTATGTTGAAGACGAGGCTCAACTCTGGTGCTCTTCACTGACTCCTCCCTTTCTCTTTTCTCTTTAAAATCAGTTTTAACTGTCCAAAATCACGTTTATGGATCATTAAAAGCGGCTAAGCTGAGAAGCTAAGTTACAACGAGCTAAGCTAACAGGCTGACCTCGGGAATAAACCGTCGTCTTGTTGAGCTCCAAAATCCACAGATGAAACCCGTGCATTTGTGTAAAATGTTGTTTTTCTCTGCAAAAAGAAGCTGACAACTTGTTTACTTTTATTTTTTTTTAATTAAAAACTTTGTGTGAAAAATGCAATGCACGTCCACCATGTCACCCCACTCACATCAAGGGCCCTCCCTCCCATTTTTCTTTAAGAGACAGGCTGCTCAGCTATCCATCACTTGCTTCAAACAGTCTCATACTGTAATCAGGTAGTCAAAAATGTACTATACTGTACTTCAAACAAATCAATGTTTCTTCTAAAATTTTACAGTTAATTATTGTTAGATTTCAAACAATATTTTTGTTTATCACAATAATTTCTGAGACAATTAATCTCCCAGCAAAAATTATTATTGTACAGGTGGTCCTCGACTTACGAACGGGTTCCGGACCTAAGAACCGTTCGTAGGTCGATACCGCCGTACGTCGGA
>JARVGS010066681.1:0-10916 GCA_031762315.1 Hypsolebias antenori
TATATATATACTGTGTATATAATAATAATAATAATTATTATTATTATACTGTACACCTGTATATATAATTATACATATATTATATATATAGCATACATATATTAATAATTATACAGTAATTATTATTATTTTATTAAATCCAAATCCTAAACTGACGTTTCTTTTTTAATTGTTCTACATTTGCTCATTTCTACAGATCGTTACTGACCACATAAAACTCATACGGGTCAACTTCTACATTATTATTTTAATAGTTTGATTTCTTTAGACGAGCTTTTAAGGCTGCCGTCCTGACAGACATAAAGCTGGAACTAAACTGGGCGTTTCCTGTAAACCATTAAAACCAGTAACGTTTATGAGTTAAACTTGTCAGCTTCATTATTTTTCTGTTAGAAATAAATTCTGCAGATGAAACGTCTTCGTTTGAGTTTGTTGATGAATTAACTCGTTTTTATTTCTCAGGATCTTTTGAGCATCTGAGACGACTCGACCGTGAGGAGGGGAGGAACCTCGGGGGAGGCGCTCCTCGCCTCACCCGGCTCTCTTACCCATCAGCGTTGCTAGGAGACAGAGGGAGGACATCTCCAGGTCGATGCTCTCCTGGAGCTCCCGGCCGCTCGTCCTGCCGGGCGTCGCGGCGTCGCTCTTGGCCGAGTGCAGGGAGGAGAGCGAGCTGGACGCTCTGGTTGTGGAGGTGGCGGGGTCCTTGTCCTCGGGGCCCCTCAGGATCTCCACCGTCACCCTGTCGCCGTGCTGCAGCGCCACGGGCTCGTTCTCCTCGCCGTCCTTCGGGGGGAGCAGCTCCTTGGGCGGGAAGCCGTAGCGGATGCTCTGCTGCGGGGGCGGCACGCCGAGCTGCTTGGAGATGCTCCTCTGCAGGTCTGAGAAGGTGGAGTGGGCCGGCAGGGTCAGCATGGCCTGCCGGCCGTCGCCGGTGGTCACTCGGATCTTTTTCTCCTTATTGGAGGAGGGGGAGGAGGATTTGGTGGGGGTGGCCGGAGCTGAGGAGGAAGAGGTTTCTGGAGAGCCACCAGGGGAGGAGGTCCGGCCTGGATCTTTCTGATCCTGCTTTAGTTTGTGGGTCTGTCTCTTCTGGGTGACCAGGGCCTGCTCGCTGATGCTCTGCTGGACGCTGCGCTCCGCTCGGCTCATCGTCAGCTCCTCCTTGTGAAGCGTCTTCGCTTTCTGACCCGTCAGGATGATCTTAGTGGGCGGCTGCGGGTCCGCCGCCGGCTGGGGCTCTGAGGTCTCGTGGAGGCGCTGGGCGTGAGCCCCGTCGATGGAAACCGGGTTGTACTCGTCCGGGTTTTTCTTGGCCGTGTGGTGCAGGATGGTGTTGACCACTTTCTGCACCAGAATCTCGCTGCCGAACTCCCCCGGGAAGTGCTTGGTGACCAGCTTCATGGCCACATCGTACACGTTGCTGTTCAGCACCGGCTCCGTCTCGTACTGGAACCAGTACACAGTCTCTCGCACCACCCGGCCCCCCCACTCCAGCGTGATGGGGAAGGCTTCAGGCAGGTTGTCGTACTCCTTCCCCTCCCAGTAGTGCTTGAACCCACAACCGCACTTCCCCCCCTGGGACCGGGTGTTGGTTCTGTCCCCGTCCAGGTAAACCACCGACCCGTTTCCACGGATGTGGCGGACGGACGTCCCGTGACACCAGTTGCAGGTGTTGAGGGCGCTGAGCTTGTAGTCCGGGAGGAGGACGTCCCTCTGCGGGTCGTAGGAGCAGACCACGTTGTTGAGGGGGAAGCTGTAGTTCTTGTCGGGACGCAGTTGACCGTGTGTGGATTTGGCCAAGTTGTAGAGCTTTCCACCTGGAACCAGCCACTCGGGCGGGACGTGCAGCTCGGACAGAGCGCCGCAGATCAGGCAGCGGTGAAGCCTGTTCTCCATCACTGACTTCTTGGCGGCTTCCGTCACCTCCTCAGGTTGGACGCCGATCACTCCGGTGCGTCGGTAGACGTACTGGTGCACGTCGGCCACCAGAGACGGGTGGATGCTGTGCTTCTCCATGAACACCTCCTCCATGGCGTTGACCAGCCTCATCAGGTATTTATCCTGCAGGCTGCGGTCGCCGCCGATCACGCAGCTCCCGTCTGGTTCCAGCTTGATGTACTTCTTGATGAGCTCCTGAGGGACCCCCCAAGCCTTCGGCAGCAGGCGGGACGGCAGCTTGGGCAGCACCGTGTTTTTGACGCCCACTAGAGGAACGTAGTGGTTCCTGCCGGAGCTGCTCCAGGCGATGCAGATGGGTTTGTTGAGCTTCCCGTCTTTGCCCCTGCACTGCTCCTCGGGCACCAGCCCGGGCAGGAAGGTGGCTGAATAGTCCCCAGAGCTCCTCATCCCGCTCAGGGAGTCCAGCAGGATGATGGGCCGGTGCAGGACGTTGGCTAAACCAAATATGTGGATGTTACGTAGTCCGAGGGGCACGCCTTCAGGCGGGACGAAGAGGGGGTCACACTCGTTGATGATGTCCTCCCACTCCACAGCGTCGATAAAATCCTGGAACAGCGCTATGGAGCGGCTCAGGTTCTGCATAAACTTTTGCGTGAGGTTTTCTCGTAACGCATGCCAAAACAGTTCCCGTCCCACCAGAGCTCTGGACACAGCGTGGACCAGGCAGTGCCCGTCTCCGTCCACATGGACCGGAATGAGACACTCCCTGCTGCCGTTGGCCTTCTTGAGCTCCTCCAGGGTGTCGTGGAGGTAGATGAGGCTCCCGGACCTGTCCTTACCGTAGCCCATGGTGGTGACATGGTCCGGCTCGATCAGGAAGGCTCTGTCCCCCAGGAGGGAGCAGTCAAAGATGTCCCCCTGGTTCATGTCCTTCAGCAGTTTGGCCTTGCCTGTCTGTTTGTCCATGCCGTACCTGGTGAGCACCGGGGACAGCAGCTTGCAGTGGTAGTTGGACAGCCCCATCACCTTCACCAGCTCCGTCCCCTTCTTCGGGGCCCCGGTGACGCCGAGCAGGGCGTTCCTGAGCAGATTGTGGAGCACCACATCTGGATCGGTCACCTCCTCCACGTTCAGCAGGTTCCTCTGCTCGTGCCGCTGGCCGCACTCCGTGCACTCGATGCTAATGGAGCCGTAAGCAGGGAAGAAGAGCCTCGCCTGACATTTCGGGTCTGGGCAGGTACCAGACAAAATGCGCTTGTCTTTTTTCTTTGAGCTCTGTAGCAGCGACATTTCCGGGCAGAAAAGCTGAAAACGTCCCTCCGCTTTAAAGAACCATGACCATTATCGTTCCGAGAGCTGTCAGGAGAGCGCCCACTGCGCCACCGAACACTATTTTCCAGAATAACACAAGAACAACACGGAAGCGGCTGCTTTTTCCCTTTAGCATCTGACCGTTGCTAAACGTACGAACGTGAGGTTTGGATTGTGGGAAATGTAGTTTTCTGCAAGGCAAATACAAAAAACAAGTGACACACTCCTTTCAAAGGGCTAGATTTTGTCTCATTATTGTAACATACTGACTTAAAACAAAATAACAGACAATTATGTAATCATTACGAAAGATTTGCTAAAAACAATCTATAGATGTATAGTTGACTTAACTACATGTCCCACGAGGCACCGCGCTACAATGACGTTGACGTTGTGTAAGGAAGTCAGTTGAGCTGAGCGTCCTGGTAGTTTGGCATGAAATAAACAAATTATTGTAAAGTGTTTTGATGATTCAGTCCCGAAAACACATTTTAAACTTATTTGTGTCAGACACAGTCAGCAGGAGAGCACACTGTTGGAGTGGGTGTGGTTTATTGTTTATGTTTAAATTTGGATTATTTGTTTACCAATAACAGGCGCTAGTCATTAGCTCTCCCCAAACTCCATTCAGAAATAAGTGCATTTTATAATTCACAGATTTAGACAACGTAAAACACCATTTTGGATAGCTCTTAGATATTTTTTCTTATTTCTCATTAATTCGTCACAATATTTGGTCCATTAAAATGCAGTTAATTTGGACCAAATATGAGAAGTAAAGTTGATTTGTTAACGCGTCGGTTGTGCTTAATTTCTAAACTATAATTTTGTGATGTTTAACATTTTGCAGTCAAATATTTAGTTTTTACTAAGACAATTTGATAATCATTTCAAAAATGTTAAAGCTGATTTTAAAAGCAAGTCCTGAAGCAAAATTAGCTTAAACTAATCAATTTCTTTTAAGTTCCTCTTCCTTAACATTAAATTTCATTATTTTTCATGTAATTTTAGTTTTCTGTTTGTGATGTTGAAACCATTTGAAAAAAAAATTCATACAAGCAGCTGTAAAACCAGCTGGTCATTTTAAATATAGACATTTGGTTCACTGATAATCAACAATGTTGTCCATCCATGCATGCATTCATCCATCCAAGCATTCATCCATCCATGCATTCGTCCATCCATGCATTCATCCATCCATGCATTCATCCATCCATGCATTCGTCCATCCATGCATTCATCCATCCATCATCTCTTTACCCGCTTCTTCCTTTTTGGGTCAGGAGGTCACTAGGCCCATGTCCGGCCATCACTGTGTGAGAGGCGGGTGTTGTCATGTTACATTTTCAGTTTTCAGTCAACAGAGATTGAAAGACATTTTATGTTCATGTATTTTTTTTACAAGTGGCCACCAGATGGAAGGCTTACTCTTTATTTTTAATTTCTACAGCCCAGTGACCAGTTTCTGTTGCCACAGGCCTTCACTCAAGTTTTTATTGAATCTGATGAAAGAAAGCGGAAAAAAAAAAATTTTTTAATCGGTCAAATACTTTATTGAATTGCTCAGAAAAAAGGTTATTTTGAGTGTTTTATATGTTTTAAGATGATAAAATGCATGTTGAGTAGTTTCTTACTTCAATTCAACCTTTATTTCTACAGGTTAGTCTAATTGAGACCTGACTTAACTAAGACCACAGATCAGGTGCAAACACAAATAAACAATCATATAAAAAAAAAAGAAAAGTGAAACAAAAACAGCTATATCATAAAGAGACATAGAAAACTAAAAACAGGAACATGTCTGCATTGGTTCTTGCAGGAACTCAACAGATTCTTAAAGCCATTTAGAGAGGTCAAGGTCGAGAGCTTCAGATCTTTTTGTAAGATATTCCAGGAAACAGGAGCGGAGTAGGAGAAGGTCCTTTGGACCAGTTCAGTTCTCACTGAGGGGACACTGCATGTAATAATGTCCTGAGAGCGCACGCTGTAGCTGCACTCACGCATTGGCATGTATTTTTTATTTTTTTTCCCCATTTACCCTTTATTTATACAGGTAGTCTCATTGAATCACAAGAACTAATTTTCAAGAGAGTCCTGGTTTTGGAAGCAGATGGTGGGGGTTAAGGGGCTTGCTGAGGGGCCCGAAGTGGGGAAAATGTGAGTGGAGGCAGGTGTGGGTGTTTCACCTTTTCCACCCACATTTTTATGTTGACTGTGCCGGGAGTTAAACCTGCAACTTTCTGAACACATTTTTCACCTCTGCGCCACCACTCCCCATGGAGGAGATGTATGAAGGCAACAGACCAAGAAGAGACTTAAAGATGAAAATGTACCAGTGGGAGAGTCTGTGAAAAGTTAATGATGTCCAGTTAACCAGTGACTACAGGGTGCAATGGTGGGTACGATAGTTACTCCCAGTTATGAATCTTAGCGCACCATGATAGGCAGCATCTGCAGAGTGCTTGTAGGAGCGCTGATGTAAATAATATCACTGTAATCAGGGAGGGAAGCAGTTACAAGGCATAGCATTCAGAGTTAAACAGGATCTATTTCTGAAAAAGACATTTAAAATATGTTGGAAAAAAGTTCAAGAATTTTCAAGAAATTTAAAATTCGCTTTGGTGGCTTTTTTTGAATTTTATTTGTTTACATTTAGGATGTGTTGTGCATCACCCTCAGGTACCACCACACCAAATTTCAGCTCAATATCTTAAAATAGCTGAGTTATACTGTAATTTTAGTTCCCTTTTAGCTTAGGTGACTATCTTGGATTTTTGATTTGCATTAGGAATGTATTACAACTCGCTCCCAGCTATGACTGTACCAAATTTTAGCTCGGTATCAACCGAGATATCTACTGACTCAGTTATAGCAGATTTTATGTTTTCTAAGCTAGCTGTGGCAGCCATCTTGAAACAAAATTCTCCAAAAGTTTGTTTTCTGTTAGTTAAAAACAGTCCAACAAGCTGTTTATGGGGGATGTTGCTAACAGACAGCTGCTGTGTAAAAACTTTGTCTATGGAGAAAATTCTTGAACCTTGAGTGAGGCGAGATTGGTTCACACTTGTTTAAATGCTCACATTTTTACACCACTGTGTGTCAGCGATATGATAGATCAAGTGCACACAACAACACTTTGGAAGGCCTCTTTCTCTGAAAAATATATAGATACAATAAGACTGATGGTTTTTGTCTACATTTGGCTTTGGAGAATTGTACGAGGGGGATTAACTTTGACTGGACAATTATTTGTACACAATATTTTAAATCAAATCCTTGTCATAAATTATATTTATTTTATTCATGTTTGATACATATTTTCTTATAGGAAATATTTATGCTTTAATTTTAATTTTTGTAAAACTATGTTTTTGTATAGCTAAACTCTTTATTTCTCTTGAAATATGTAATTGGCTTAATATAAATCTTGCACCACCTGTATGGTAATTGGTAATGAATTGTTTTTGCTGGTCATTAAAGTGATTCTCATTTTCATGCGGCAGCTCCAGAACCTGGGAATCAACCCAGCCAACATCGGCTTTAGCACTCTAACCATGGAGTCTGACAAGTTTATCTGCATAAGGGAGAAAGTGGGGGAGCAGGCCCAGGTCGTCATCATCGACATGGCTGACCCCAATAATCCCATTCGCCGCCCCATTTCTGCTGACAGTGCCATCATGAACCCTGCCAGCAAAGTTATTGCCCTCAAAGGTAAGCGGCAGCTTTAAACGCATTTGGCACATAGCAGTTTTCATGAAATTACATGATGCAAAAGCTAAAAGCTGGTCATACTTGTCATTTTCTGATACGTTTGGGGTCATATTTTTTTAATTGTTTATGTAGCTCTCACAGTCTGCTTTTCATTTTAATGTTCATAATTAGACCCCCATCTTTGTTTGTCAACAACTGCACCGTAGTTTGATACAAAACAGTACTTTTTTGTAAGAAGTAGCAGCAGTATTGTCATGCTGTCATAAATGCTTTGTCTATTTTGCTTGTTTTGTTCTTTTTTTTCCCTATTTCTTACTGCTGTCTTATGTTTGCAGACGGTGAGTTGAACTTTACATATCATGAGTTGTCAAAGTGTTCCTGTATGCAGTGTCTTGAATGGTTTATTCTTTATATGGTACATTTATTCTCTGCTTGAATTGAAAACGATGGCAGAAAACAAGCTTAAAATGATACACTACACTACTACACGAAACAGTACGGTATATATATTTCAGCTGATCATTTTCCTAAAAATTTTAAACAGTATTTTTTGAACTAAATACAATCTTTGTTCATCTAAGTACCAAAAGTAGAAAAACAAATATGAATAAATTCCCAATGAATTAAAAAAAAAAACTGCAGATATTCTGCTTGCATGCATTTTTCACATATTGTTGTAGACATGATTGTAATGTTGCTGAATAAACGTGTTAGCATTAGGATTATTTTAAAACATTTTGACTTGCAGTTAAGAAAACTAAAACCAGTCACATACTTCACAGAGGTGCTGGTCATAAAACTAGAATATCATGAAAAGTTGATTTATTTCAGTAATTCCATTCAAAAAGTGAGATGTGTGTACTGTATTGTATTCATTCATTACACACAGCAGACTGATATATTTCAAATGTTTATTTCTTTTAATGTTGATTATTCTGATTAAAACTGACAGCTAATGAAAACCCCAAATTCAGTCTCTCAGAAAATCAGAATATTACTTAAGACCAATAAAAAAATAATTTTTAGAAATGTTGGCCAACTGAAAAGTATGAAGATGAAAAGTATGAGCATGTACACCATCAGTACTTAGTTGGGGCTCCTTTTGTCTGGATTACTGCATCAATGCAGCATGGCATAGAGTTGATCAGTCTGTGGCACTGCTCAGGTGTTATGAATGCCCAGGTTGTTCTGATAGTGGCCTTCAGCTCTTCTGAATTGTTGGGTCTGGTGTATCACATCTTCTTTACAATATCCCATAGATTTTCTATGGGGTTATGGTCAGGCGAGTTTGCTGGACAATTAAGAACAGAGATATCGTGGTCCTTAAACCAGGTACTGGTGCCAAGTCCTGTTGGAAAATGAAATCTGCATCTCCATGAAGTTGGTCAGCAGCAGGAAGCATAAAGTGCTCTAAAACTTCCTGGTAGACCAGATGGCCATGTTAACCTTGGACCTCAGAAAACACAGTGGACCAACATCAGCAGATGACATGGCACCCCAAACAATCACTGAATGTGGAAACTTGACATTGGACCTCAAGCAACGTGGATTCTGTGTCTCTCCTCTCTTCCTCCAAACTCTGGGACCTTGATTTCCAAAGGAAATGCAAAATTTACTTTAATCAGAGAACATAACTTTGGACCACTCAGCAGCAGTCTAGTCCTTTTTGTCTTTAGCCCATGCGAGACACTTCTGATGCTGTGGCTTGTTCAAGAGTGGCTTGACACAAGGAATGTGACAGCTGAAACCCATGTCTTGCATACATCTGTGCATGGTTGTCCTTGAAGCACTGACTTCAGTTGTAGTCTTTGTGAATCTCCCCCACATTTTGGAATGGGCTTTGTTTCAGTATTCTCTCCAGGGTGCAGTTACACCTATTGCTTGTACACTTTTTTCTACCATATATTTTCTTTCCCTTCACCTCTCTGTCAATGTGTTTGAACACAGAGCTCTGTGAACAGCCAGCCTCTTTAGCAAAGGCCTTCTGTGTCTTGCCCTCCTTGTACAAAGTGTCAATGGTCATCTTTTGGACAACTGTCAAGTCAGCAGTCTTCCCTATGATTGTGTAGCCTACAAAACTAGACGGAGAGACCATTTAAAAGCCTTTGCAGGTGTTTTGAGTTATTTAGCTGATTAAAGTGTGGCACCAGGTGTCTTCAGTATTGAAACTTTTCACAATATTCTAATTTTCTGAGATACTGAATTTGGGGTTTTCATATAGTTGTCAGTTATAATCATCAACATTAAAGAAATTAACATTGGAAATATATCAGTCTGTGTGTTCTGAATGAAAATGATATACAAGTTTCACTTTTTGAATGGAATTACTAAAATAAATCAACTTTTTTCATGATATTCAAATTTCATGACCAGCACCTGTATAGTAGTGTCTGTTTAATCCAGGGTAAAGACCGACTAAACATATTAAGGCAGTCTGGGTCATCTTGACTTTTATTCCTTGACTCCATTGCTTTGGTGTCCTAAATATATTTAAATATAGGCATGTACATGCCATGGGATTTTAAGCAAATTCTCATTTTAGTTATATTAAGAGAGACACAAGAAAGCATCTCTCCCACTGGTGTGTCAATTCTGATTCTCCATCTGTCTCTTACAACTTGTCCAACCTTTCAGAAGTGTGAAAATGGACTGATTTTGCTGTTACAACAGAGGAAACATGGGATTGCACTTAAACCTGTAGAATTAATTTTTCAAGAGGCCGCACAGTGAGCTTTTAATACAAGACTGACACGTGATGTGACTTTTGTAGAGGTTATACATAGTATAATGTATGAGCATGAACATTCTTGTTATACATAGTAGTTTTTATCATCTATATGTTAAACTAGCCTATTTCTCTCACCTTATACCTGCATTGAAATAAGTAATAATTAGGTTAAGATTAAATCTATAAAACCAGTCTACCATTAGTTTTAGATTTTCATATCATTAAGTACACTTTCTATAGGTTTATATGCAAAAATACCAAATAACCTGCACTGTGCCTTGTTATTCTCTAATATGAATTGATTTAATGTTTTTAATTCAGTTCATTAGCTGGAACTAGTAATTTTACTCTATAGAGAAGATTATAATTACTTTATTTCTGCTCTTTTCCACCTGCTGCTGTTCATTAACTGACCTTTTGAATCATGTCTAATTAGCCTTTGGTCTGTTCAGGTCCGGGTCAGGCTCTGCTTGAATCACCATTGGATCAAGTCTCTTTTGAATTTACCATTCCTACCTGAGTAATTAGTTTACAGACAGAGCATTCATCAAATAATTTCTATGGGGATTATTACCAGTTATTAAGCATAAACTGTAGATAGTTTGTTCACAGAAGGGCTTTCAGTTGCGTTTTCCAAACCTCTGTTTCAAACACACTTCAGTTTCAGATTCAGCTGTCTAAAATAAATCTGTGCAGCCAAGCATGTCCAATGTCAATGACCATTTTTTCATTTGCTGGTCAACAATAGCTGTTTCAGTTTCAAATTGGCATAACATGGAAACACAATGCTTGGATGCAGACATTAATTTCCAACCAGGGTGTGTTCTTGGGGATCCAAGAATGTACACAGATTAATTCCCCTCACCACCACCACCATAATTACCCTCCGCTGTCTGTCCTTTTGTCAGTACATGGGATGAGCATTATAATTTAAAATATAAGTGAGATACCAACTTCCATTTTCATGTGTAGCTGCATCTATGCTGAAAAAAAGATTCCTTTTGAAAACTGGGTTGCCAGGTGAAAATTTGATGGGTGCTGCCAAATAGGTATTTATGACAACCTTGTGAGCTGAATAACTTGAAAAACAAGCAATGTTCTGACTTGCATCTTAGTAAGTGACTGCTTGTAGGTGTAAAATAGGTCCCTATCGAAAACTGGGTTGCCACATCAAAATCCAAGATGGCCACGAACATATTATATATATATATAAGGCTGGCTGCTCATACCATCACAGTCCCTGTGACCCACATCTTTAATCTGT
>JARVGS010066721.1:0-10901 GCA_031762315.1 Hypsolebias antenori
ATCTCTCCCACTAACTCCAGTTAAAACTCTGGCAGCAGCATTTTGGATCAACTGAAGACTTTTTAAAGAAGTATTTGGACACCCAGATAATAAACCATAGCAATAGTCCAGATGTGACAAATGCATGAACCAGTTTTTTTCTGCATCATTTGTAGAGGTTTCTAATCCTAGTGATATTATGCAGGTGCAAGAATGCAGTTCTAGTAATGTTTTTAATGTGGGGTATAAAAGACATGTCCTGATGAATAATAACACCAAGATTTTTAACATTAGAACTGGAGGCCACATTAATGCCATCCAGAGGATCACACTCATTGAACAATGATTAAAACACCCATCTGTACCACCAAAAGGAGTGTAGCTCTTCAACAATACTGCAACAAGCTTGCATGTACACACAGCTTAACAAATCATTGTGTTAGGTTAAGTTGCACTGAATGCAGCACTTGTCACAATAAGCACATGAATTCATTGTACCATTACATCATAAAATGTGAGTCTCCATGTATCTGTTGTTCTGTATGGGACTAGGAGCTGTCTGTGGTCAATATGAGCTAAATCAGCTCAGTGACACGTAATGACATGCTGCCATGTGGCTGTCAGCGTGGGCTCAATATGGTCATTGTCCCCTCCAAGTTGCTCTGTAGGAAAACAGCCTTCAGTGGCTGGAACACAAATGTCTTTGAACCCTGTTGTTGAGGATAGTGTGGTTGCTATGGTAAACTCTGTTCACTTTTCCTCTCAGCATTCAAGGAGCACAGAAACTTTTTTCAGCAAAGTCCAACACTTCATGGGTACAGTAGGGCAGAGAAGACAGTCAAATTAAAACTTGAAGGAAGACATGAATGGTGCCTGACACGTTTCATTTTTTTCCTGTCGCTAACAGACAAACAGCTGACTACAACATTTATAACCGAGTTTTAAACGTACATCTTGCACAATCAGTAAGCTCTTGGAGCATGAGTTGAGGATAACTCTCAGCCACTACCACACTTTTAGATGAATGTCTGTACATTTGGCTGACTTAGTCATGCTTGTGTTTGTTAATGTTGATTGCTGCCATCTTGAACTGGGTTGATTCTAAAAGTCAATCAATCAAATTGATTAAGTCAGAACCAACCAATGATGAAAAACAAAGCGTTTTGAACGAGATTTGTTTAGGTGCCATCTCTTCACAACTTTTATTAGTTTGGCATTTGAAGAAAGTTTGACATTAGGTTTACACCTAAATGACTGAGTTATCTTAAAAACGTGATCAGATGTTAACACCAGATTAATGAGGATAGACAATGTTGCTGCATTATTGTATTACAATTATTTTCCTAAATGTCCATTCCATCCATCCATCCATTTTCTTTACCCGCTTCTTCCATTTAGGATCACGGGAGTCGCCGGTGCCCATGTCCAGCAATCACAGTGCGAGGGGCGAGGTACACCCTGGACAGGTCGCAAGTCCATCACAGGGCCACATAGAGAGACAAACGAGACAAAGGAGACAAACAACCATTCACTCGCTCTTTCACACCCAGGGACAATTTAGAGTTACCAATCAACCTAACATGCATGTTTTTGGTCTGTGGGAGGAAACTGGAGTACCCAGAGGAAACCCACGCATGCACGGAGAGAACATGCAAACTCCACCCAGAAAGGTCCCCCGGACTGGGATTTGAACCAGTGACCTTCTCGCTGAGAGGCAGCAGCTCTACCAGTTGCGGCACCGTGCTGCCCTATATATTTTGTCTGTCTATATTTCAACTAGAGTTGTTATATTAAACATTTCAGACCAAGTTACTACCTTGTAAGCAAAGTAAACATTTGTAAACCTCTTTCTTTAGCATATCATGTTGTACTTATGAGGCCATCCATGTCTTTGTGAGCTCTAGGCTTGATTATTGTAATGCCTTATATTGTATGTTAGTAAAAATCAGTCTTCTATCTCCTGTTTACAGCTTGTACAAAACTTTGCCACTCGTTTGTTGACTAACACATGTAAATATGAACACATCCCTCCTGTCCTTCCATCTTTACACTGGCTCCCAGTTCAGTTTAGGATACAGTTCAAGCTGCTGCTGTTCATTTTTAAAGTTTTGAATGGCCTTGCACTGCCCTATATTTCAGAAATTTTGGAAGACTACCAGCCCAGCAGAGCTTTACGATCTGCTGGTCAATATCTGCTGGAGGTGCCTCGCTCAAGGTGCAAACAATGGGAGGACTGGTCCTTTTCTTTTACAGACCCAACAGCCTGCGCTTCCCCATGAGCTGTGTGCCATCTCTGATCTGGTTCTGTTCAAAGCCAAACTGAAAACTTACTTATTTAAAAGAGCTTTTAATGTTTAACTTTAAGTGTTTTAGTATTTAGCATATTTTATCTCTTTTACCTTTTTTATTCAGTCTGTGTTTTTAATTTGCATTGATTTATTGTGCCCTGTTTTTGTTTGTTTTATCTTGTTAAGCAATTTGGTCATTGCAAGCCGTTGTTGGAAGGTGCTATAGAAATAAGTTATTATTATTATTACATTATCACTGCATTTTAAGTATACAGTATAGAACTAAAATTATATCCTAAAGAAATTAGGTTTATAAATGCTTATTGTGCTTACAAGGTAGTAACAGTCTGAAATGTTTAACACAACAACTTTAGATTAAATATATAGGTGAACAGATTTGGCTCACAGTTTGGCAAGAAACATCAGTCTTGCCTCTCTTTAACCCTTAATTAATGCATAATAAACAGTAATTAATGGTTTATAAAGTGTTTATAGAGGAATTAATAATGTATGTATAAACTATTTATTAGTCATACATAAGGGGAACCTTATTGTAAAATGGCACCTATTTTTTATTATTACAGTACAGGAAATATGTAATCACTGCTGTGATAAATGACATGAATTTCAGTAATAAAACTTTTTTAGGTCTGGTTAAAATAATTACATATTAGGCTCTAAATTTTTGGCAGAAAAGCTTTTCATAATTGCTTTTTTTTAATATAAAAAAATCAACTCAGTTTATATTTTTGGCAAAAACAGATTTAAAAGTTTTTAGTCCAAAGGTTTGACAATGAATTTTATCATAATCATACTGTGACTACTACTTTGTGTCACGTTTGCTGCAAAATGATTTATGAAAATGATGAAATGTAAAAAAAATCTCATGTAAAATGAGGCTGAAGAGACAGACAGCTTTAATACAATGCCACTGGAGTGTTTTGCTAGAAACCCTTTTAACAATAAACCTCAATCCCAAACCTCAACCCCTGCTGCTATTTCACATAAAAATAAAATTGATTTCATTTTTTTCATTTAACAGTCTCCATCTTTTGTTCACATATGCAAAAAAGGTAATATAACACTTAATATTGTAACATCTGAGCAGCACTTGAAAAGTGTTTTTGTGTGTTTCTCTATGTAATTCAACTGTGTACTGAAGTGTTACATAAAGAGGTTTATGAAGAAAGCTGCAGTGTCTATGAGAGATATGCACAATACCATCACTGGTTAGGCTCAGAGTAATCCTTTGTGATAAAAGAGTAAATAAAATAATACTCAACGGGCAGAAAGCGCAGTGTAATCAGCAACAACGCAAATCAAAAGAAGCTGTCAGATTATGGTAAAATCACGGCGTTCAGCAAACAAGTGCTGTCAGTAAGACTTTGCAAACATCTAGTGCACAACTGGTTTAAATAAACAGCAGAGTTTAAAACTGAATCGAGAAATACAAGTACATGTACTGCGATTGTGGATTTGAAGGTAAAGGGAAATGAGCAAACTTACAGCAACGACAAACTTCAGCTGCCGGGACTCGGTCAGGCAGAGGCAGCAGAGGAGGTGGAAACAGGTCAAACTTGTCTGAAACTTCTGCATCTTCTTGATTCATCAACCCTGGCTTATTATTATTATTATTATTTTCTCTGCTAATGTGAAAGAGAAAAGAAGAAAAAAAAAAGTCATATAAGGTGAGTTTATGTCGGCTGGACTCAAATATTTCTTTACAAATTCTATGCAAACGCATCAATATATCATAGTATTCACATCTAATGTGCTTATTTCAGCACATTTGGACATATTTTGCTGATTTACACATCTTCAAACATGCAGAAAGTGTCAGAACGTTCTTGTTTCGTTGATTCTTTCCAGTCCACTTACCTGACTTTGTCCTTCTCACCTTCTTTCTTCAAGAGTTTCTGCTCCCGCTGAACTTCATCATCAGCTGGTACTTGAATCACTGCCAGCTCCCTGTTGCGTACCTGACCTGACAGACAACTAGACAGACAAAACATGGATGGCTGCACTCGAAAGCCTCAGTCAGTCACATGCTCTTAAGGGCACTAGGTGTTTGGTTTTTTTTTTTTTTTTTACCTTTGTGACAAAGATATGGCTTGGATGCACCCACTTGGTTTCACAAATTGCATTCTCTAGAGTATAAACACAGATGTTTGAACTAATACGCTGGCCTCTGGGCCACAAACACTCATTAACACATGCTACGTCATCTGCTGTGGGTTTACCTTCACAATTACAGACTCTGCAGTGTCTTCTCTTACTTAGCATTTTTGTAAGTATGAGTTAGTGTTGAAGCATCATCATGGGATTGAATGGGTTTACTGCGAGTGAAGATTTAAAGCCACACACATTTACATCATGTGTGACAACAACTGTAAGAATGACCATGTTACTGATAAAATTCACAGATATGGCTTGTTAGAGTAACAAACAGTTTGAATTACAGGCCTCGCATTACTTGAAGGAATGATTACTGAATGATGCCTTTTATGCCACAACTTTAGATTAAGAGCAACTTATAACAAGAATGGACAGAGCTGTTTTGGTCAGATCCTACAAAAGGTATTGCACAGTCTCATACAAGGTCTCACATTAGTATGTGTTAAAGATGGTTGTCAGCTACTACCACTTCAAACTTTAGCTCAGTATCTATTAAATGTACTGAATTATAGTCATTTAGAATCTTCAAAATCTTACTTCTAACCTACAAAGCCCTCAACAACCTAGCTCCATCTTATATTACAGAAATTATTATCCCATATTTTCCTAAAAGAGCACTTTAATCTTAGACTGCAGGTTTACTTGTGGTTCCTAGAGTTTCCAGGAGCAGAATGGGAGGAAGATCTTTCAGTGATCAGGCTCCTCTCTTCCAGTTTCTGTCCATGAGGCTGACAAATTGTCCAGTTTTAAAACTGGAATTAAGACTTTCCTTTTTGATAAAACCTATAGTTATGCTTGGCTTGTCATGCTGCTATAGGCTTAGCCCACTGGAGGACAAATTGACCTCATTTCTTAAAATTAATTGTTACAATTGAAAAGTTTGCTTTTGAAATTATTTCTAGCTTAATGTGATTCTCGACCTTATATTTCTGTGCATTATATTTCAGATGCACAGTGCTAACAGCAACACAACTCATAGAGAGGCACACACAATCAGCGCTTTTGGCTAACTAATTTGCAACAAACCATATGGTGCTCAGTTTGAAATGCAGAAGAAGAAAAAAAGTTTTCAGTAACTGACAACAGAACTTTTTATCTTTCAACCAAGTGCTTTAATGAAAATAAGCTAGATATATGTTCTAACACTGTGGAAACCTTTGTGTCCATCTGTTCAGCTGTTGGTCTCCTTGTCACAGCAGCGTGCACACACACACACACACCAACACACACACAAAATAACACAGGCACATGGTAGGGGACACTGACTGGCCTTGCAAAGCCACAAAACTGCATCAATGGGTCAATGAGTCCACCTGTACTCATCAGTTGAGCAACATACGTGTGCATGCACATGCACACGTACACACAGTCTCTGACCAGGAGAAAGGAGTGTCCCCATATGGACCCAGAGATGTAAACACATGTCATGATATCTCAAACAGTTGATACAAGTTCAGTGAAGGGTCACAAAGCATGCACAGACCTAAAAAAAAAAAAAGCACAAACACACCTGACATCCTTTTGTTTTATTTTAAACTCCCCCTCAAGTGGCTGTTGTGATTTTGCTTGTTTGATTTTTTTTTTATAATTATTATTACTGTATTATTTTTTGTTGGTGTGGTTTCAGGAGCGTTGCCGTAGCAACACAGAGGTTGATGCATGTTGACAGAATCTGTTGCAGGGTGACCAGGAGACTGAAAACCAAAGATAAGACGTGGGCGGAGATGTGATGTGTGTGTGCACGCGCACACGTGTGTGTGTGCGCAAAGGTGGAGCCACACATGTGCCTCGATCCACATGATGAACGGCGATGAGCATCATGGGACGTCTCAGCCCGAAAAGGACGCGGCTCGAGATCAGAAATGAACAGTTATGAGTGTTGAGCGAGGACGTGGATGGATGCAAAAACATAAAGCAGGGTGGGGTGGGGTGGTGGAAGTGGGGTGCTATTTTAGTCTGGGTGTTGTCATGGAAACTGCAGCCTCACTACAAATGGAGACATCCAGAGTGCGTGGATTGTCAAACAAATGATTTGCGTAAGGCTCGGCGTGAAGCGACGCCACGGCTGTGCGACAGTGCGCCATCTCTCGTGGAACCTAGCCACCCACCACACGAGCGACCCTCAAGCCTGACAACTGTGGCGTCTCCTTCATCACAGCGGCTGAATTTCAATGGGTGGGGGCTTTTTCATGTGGGAGACAAACAGTCAGGAGCAAAGATTCATTCTTTCCCTCTTTGTCTCTTCTTCCTAACTCTGTTTGTCTCGCTATCCTTCCCCCCTTTTTTTCTCTCCTCCCCTCTGTCTTTCTTTCTCCCCCTCTCCGTCTCTCGCGCTCTCTTCAGCGCTCTGAAGGACGGAGGTATTCCCACATTTCTCCGTTGCTATAGCAACACTGCAGCAAGAACAGGAAGGAGAGGACGCAGCCAGGCAGGGAGGATGCAGGGCGGGAGGATGGAGACGTGGTGGAGGAGAGAAGGGGGGAGGGGGGGGTGCAGCAGAAGATGAGGGGAGGTGTGAAAACAATGTTAATGCTAATGGCAGCAGCAAAAGTAGCCAAGAGTTGGTGACTCCCACCCCCTACATCCAGCTGCACCTTACTGAGCGCACACTCCACTTTTGCCACATTGGACTCTATTTGCTCAGATTGTTGCTCTGTGCCAGCTCTTCATAACATGCAATTTCAGTCATTTCCTGTGCGTCACCCAGAAGTGAAAGGACACAGGCAAGACTCCTCCTCCCCAGTGCTCCACATCTTTGTAAAAAAAATAAAATAATAAAAGGTGCATTTTGGAGCTGAATGGATGAGTGCTTATTTCCCAGGGATTCACTCAGCCCGAACCAATGCAGGTCAAATGGCCCACAAGATGAAGATCCATCATGGTGGATACACACTGAGGGAGCCCATTGAAAGGATCAAAGCTGTTTCACATGAGTGTTGTCATCCCCTCCTATCAGGACAGAACATATTCTCATTATCTCTTCATATACATCGTAAGCCATTAGAATAAAGCTGTTCACCCAGCATGCACAGCTGTAAAGCAAGCAGAAAGGCTCTTGAGGCCTGCCACGGGGCCTTGTCTTCTTTCTCCAGTCCATGTTTATAACTGCTCCAAAACAAATGTAGTAGATTCAGATCGGCAAAGACAGCTATGAATATTGCATCATTCTGCAGACAGCTTTTTGGTGGTTTTCGGTAAGCAGTCGGCAACATTCAAAATGTCCTGATGCCCGTCTCTATTCATCCATTTGATTTGTTCACATTTTTGTGCATGGCTAAGGGGAGCTGATTCCCACCACGAGTGGTTGTTGCACAAGAGCCAGGCTACACCCTGGACAGGTTGCCAGTCCATCACAAGACCTCACATCTAGGCACAGTGTCGTTACAAGCAGCCCTAACATGAATGGTTTTAGACTATATGAGTAAAGAAAAAACCCTTTGTGAAAATAAAATGTAACTTTGTGATGAAAACTACCAAATAAGTAGCCAAAGACCTTAACCGGGTTGTAAATCAGCAACCTTTTAGCTGTGAGACAACAGCTCAAACCACTGCTCCACCTGTCACCCTGGTCACATCCTGTGATGTAGCTTCATGCATCATGAAACAAAAGTTTCCTTCTTCAGGCCAAAAGGGGAAAATACATAAAAGAGGAAAGGGATGCTTATAAGATACCCATGACTTAACTTTTTTTAACAACATGAAATGCTTCAGTCAATTTAAAAAATATTGAGCAAATATTTAGTGTGGTAGTACCTGAGAGTCATCCCCATCACACACTCAGTGTGCTACTCATTGCACAACATGTTTGTTTTTAAACTTTGCCATAACTGTTGGAATCAATTCTGTCTGTTAGCAAAATAGTTGAAATGTGACTTATATGTGCTGTTGATTATCCATGCTGATCCATGCTGCTGATTATCCATGCTGCTGATCCTTGACTTATCCATGTTGCTGATCTCTTAAACTGCTGTATTCATACCTATCTGCTCACTACAGACTCATGTGTGAACTTACTTTACACTATTAGTGTTTAGCATATAGCCATCCTTATACAGGTAGTCCTCGACTTACGTTCGAGTTCCGTTCCTACGGACTGATCGTAACCCGAATTTAACGTAAGTCGGAACTCATTACACGTGGTGAACGCAAGTCCGGATTTTTGGCGTAAGTCGAAAAAAGAACGGTAAACGGCTTTTTAAACAAGTTTTTTTTCAACGTAACACAACACCAGCGTACATTCTGTACCTTAAACATGTACAGTACTGTATTTCCAAGCAGTTAGCTAACACAGTACCCTCAAAAAACACATAAAAAACACATAAAATGGCACTGTGTGGCGCTATTGAAAGTCAATGACATCAGTGGGGAGGCGGTCGTAAGTCCGAGTTGACGTAAGTCGGGGGTGACGTAACTCGAGGACTACCTGTATATTGTTTCTTTTTATACTTCATATTTTTGTTATTTTTGGATGTAACTGGGAACTTGAGTACACAATTTTGATCAACCTCCTGTACAACATGTGATGCAAATGACAATAAAGAACCTTGAACCTTGTAATAGCTAATAAACTACTAAATGGGTTTTAATCACTTCGTGTATAACTGGTTACCTTTTAGATTACCTTTAAACACAAAAACAGATTTAAATTTTGCAGCTATATGGAGCTCAAATTTGTGGTGGTAGTAGCTGAGAGTTATCCACGTCTCATTATTGAAGCACTATTAGACCTCACAAGATCCTGCAACATTGTATGAGATTGTGAATGATATATTTTTCAACGTATCCATATTTCTGTCATCCCTCCACAAAATATTATCTTAGTTTGAAATTGTGGCTAAAAGGTGGTGGGCGACATGCATTCCTTCAAGGAATGTTCAGTCTTTTATTTTTACGTTTTTGCTTCAGTTAAGAATTGAAGTGTTTACAAAAAAATGAACGTTTTACAAGTCAAACTACAAAAGTTTATTTTTCATAAGCACGGCAACGTTAGTTCATGCTTTAGCAGCAAAAATCCATCCTTTCATCTTTTGTCTGCTTGGGTTTTATTTCTTTTTGAAGACTTGTTAAATTCTCTAAGGCATAGATGTTACACGTCTCGCCTGAGTCTCAGATGAGACTTCTTGCAATTCTGACATATTTTATTTATTTTTTATTTTTTGCCAGAGCAGCTTGCAGTCATTGTGCCAAACAGTTTCTTTCTATGCACCGCGCTGTCACAGTCCCAGACGGGTTCCTGCCAAACCTGCTGGTCGCCATCAAATTCAGACAAATTTAGTTTGGTTTGATCTGAACAACAAATGAACAGCTTCTGTTTTATAGTTCTTTAAAATAATAAGAAAACATTGCTACATTTCAAACTGTTTTTTTTAAACCCCACTTGAGCAACTTCTGGTTGATTTCTTGTAATCCTGTTTGAGGAAAAAAAGTCACAGAATAACCAGTTTCCACATAAATCTCTGTTTATAAAAACTAAAAAGCTGCTGTAACTTTACATCACAGGCAACTTGACACACATTTACCCATCATGTGTATTTTTATTGTTTTGAATTAAAAATGCTCTAAACAGTCGTAATATTTTAACTTTTCTTTGGTGATGTTCCTCGTTGCACTAAACTCCAATTCCACGTTTTGCTCTTGTAATGACTCGTGCCAGAGCGGATAGTCTCATTCCTGCTGAAGCATTAACAAGGTAAGCAGGCTGAAACATCTCTACATAATTCATAGTTCCATTAAAAGTAAAAAAAGTGCCACAATAGTTGCCAAGCAAACTAAAACCATTAGTCTCATCTGCAGTTATGGCAAATCGATACTCAAGTAAGTACAATAATCTAATAAAAACACGAGTGCTGTGCCTGATGAGTGTGTTTTGTGTGTGAGTGGGGGTGTAAGCTCTGGGGAACAATCTGCCACATACCTCCTTCCAGTAAATACATGACTGTCTGTTTCTGTGTGCAGGAAGACACATATTAATAGGAAAGTAATTACTGTAAGTGATGGTCTTGCACCATAAAGAAACAGTAAAACAAACACTTTTGAGACAGCGTATTACCTATTATTTGGGTTTTTTGCTGTGGTGCTTGATATGAACTCAGAACCACAAGACCCCCCCACTTTTTGCTGCAATCTGCGGAACAATTTCATTAACATTCAGCATCAAGTGTGCAATTTTTGGCTTTGACCCGTTACAGGAAACCAATCAGTCTGGTTTCAGCAACATTTTCACAGTATGGCATTTCAATTATTAATTTTAAAAATATATATGTCATATTAAAGAGATAGTTTAGATCAGGGCTATTCAACTAAACTGCTCAGGGGCCCACAGTCTCTGAAAGCCAACAGTTCAGGGGCTGGACATCCAGCAATTAAAATCATTATGTAAATAAATCAAATACAATAGTCCCTTGTTTATCACGAGGGATCCGTAACCTGAAGCCCTGTGATAAGTGAAAAACCACGAAG
>JARVGS010066750.1:0-10895 GCA_031762315.1 Hypsolebias antenori
GGGACAATTCAGAGTTACCAGTCAGTCTAACATGCATGTTTTTGGTCTGTGGGAGGAAACTGGAGTACCTGGAGAAAGCACACGTATGCACAGAGAGAACATGCAAACTCCACACAGAAAGAACCCCCAGTCGGGATTCGATCCGGCGAGCTTCTCGCTGAGAGGCAACAGCTCTACCAACTGTGCCACCATGTTGCCCTAATTTATTAATATAATTATATTATTATAATTTTACAAATTTGTGTTTCATACAGTACAAGGCTGCTGAGAAAAGAAAGCATACGTACATTGACACAAATATCATTTAAACTGATGAAGTAATTTATTTACCACATGATTACTGTGACGAAATGAGCTAATTATGGAAGCGATCTTGAAAAAAGACTGCCATCTTGGATTTTCAAATGGCCATGCAGGCAGATCTGACAAACACCTCAAAGAAAACCATGATACCAAATTAGGCGCGTGTATCACAATTTGCATGTTTTTTTTTTTTTTTTCATTTTTACGCTCTACCTTTCAGATTTGGGTCTCATTTTCCTACCTCTGTCATTGACATTGTTCCCACATCCACCTTTATCCAAACTGTCATGTCTGTTTTGTACCCAACTTAGCAGCAGCTCCCAGTACAGACAATTTGACATACTGGAGTACACTTAAAAATAAAAAGAACTACTGTAGTCCAGCTTTGCCTGTTTTCATGTTTAAAGTGTACTCCAGTAGATTAAATTATCTATTTTGGGTCAGCTGCCAAGGTGGATATAAATTGTAACGAGGTGAGTGCAACGAGAGCTATGCCAGATGGCTTATTTTCATGCACAAACTGTTTGGGTACATGGTGAACAAAACACAAAACAAAAAACTGTCAAAAGTACAAACTGACATAGAGCCTCTTGAACAACAAATATCTGAGATCAAGATTAGTAATGTGATGGAAACAGAGAGGAAATGTCATAAACTCAGCTTTATCAACATTAACACCTCCCACAGGCCAGTACATTCGTTTGCTTCCATAGCAGCCATAAGTGTAGGCTGGTGTGAAAAACTTCACAGTCCAATGAGACACACATCTGAGTGTTTGAGCATCCTGAAATGAAACACAGTGTCGAGTCTCCTAATGAATGGAAATATTGCTCAATTAAATAACATGATTGAAATAGTTTGGCTACTTTTGAAATAACACATATAACTGAACCCAACGAAGTAAAGTCAGGTCCTCTGGACAGTTTCTTTCTGTTGAAACGTTTCGTCTTTCATCTAAAAGACTTCATCAGTCTGAGGAGGCGTAACAAACTCAGTCTTATAGATAGCACCTTCTCATAGTGGGTCAACCAGTTTGATGGTGCTAAGGTGGCTTCTGGGATCCAAGACTTCAAGGATTCAAGGTTCTTTATTTGTCATACACACCACATGTGGTGGAAAGAAATTGTGTACACAGGGTCCCAGTTATATCAAACAAAAGTATTAAAATGTAAAAGAAAACAGTAATAAGATATAAGATATGAACTAAGAAAAAAATTAACTAAAAATACACTAGGCACTAAAAACAATACACCGAACAGCAGCATGAACATGAGTCTATGTGAACAGATGAATAAGAATGAACACAGCAACATGACACAGATCAGCATCAACGTGTGATTTTTTTTCACAGTGACTATCCTGCTTAGATATTCATGAGTCTAACAGCCTCAGGGTAGAAGCTGTTCCTCAGTCTAGTGGTTTTACACTTAATGCTCCTTAGCCTGAGGGAAGCGGGGCAAAAAGTGTGTGTACTGGGTGAGTGGGGTCCTTCATGATGCAGGTGGCCCTCTTCTAGCATCTGGAGGTCTGTGATGGTGGGGAGACTGACTCCAACAGACTTCTGTGCAGCCTTCACCACTCTCTGTAGAGCTTTTATTTCTGCAGCTATGCAGCCTCCATGCCACATGTTGCTGCTGGAGAACAGGATGCTCTCCACTGCACACCTGTCAAAGGAGGTGAGGACTGAGCTTCTCAGACCAGCTCATCTCAGCGGCCTGAGGAAGTAAAGTCTCTGATAAGTTTTCTTGATCAGGCTGGTAGTGCTGCTGCCCCAGCTGAGATTGTCTGAGATTGTTATTTGGGTGCACACCCAAGTACTTGTAACTGGAGACCACTTCCACTGCAGATCCTCCAATGTTGTGTGTGTGTGTGTGTGTGTGGGGGGGGGGGGATATTTTTTGGTTCCTTCTGAAGTCCACAACCACCTCCTTCATCTTCTTCAAGTTTATGTGAAGGTTGTTCTTCCTGCACCAGATGTTCCACCTCCTGCCTGTAGCTGTACTTTCGATTGAGATGTATCCCACCACCGCTGTATCATCTGCAAACTTTACAATATGACAGACTGTATACATTAAATATGACAGCACAGCCATACGTTAGCAGAATGATTTTGAGAGGGCTTAGCACACAGCCCTGAGGGGAGCCAGTGCTGAGGGTTATGGTGGAGGAGAAGTTGTGGATCCTCACAGACTGAGGTCTGTTTGTTAAGAAGTCCAGGACCCAGTTGCATAGGGAGGGGCTTAGTCCTAGTGTGAGTAGTTTGACCATCAGGATCTGGGGAATCATGGTGTTGAAGGCAGACGTGAAGTCCACAAACATCATGTGGACGTAGGAGTCCTTTTGCTCCAGGTGGGTGAGAGCAGAATGGGCCACAGAGGAGATGGCGTCCTCTGTTGATTGATTCTTGCAGTATGTGTACTGGTGTGGGTCCTCGCTGATGTCATTGGTAGTGTAGACTAGGAAATGGGACTGTAAATATATACTGTAGTTAATAATCAGTTATGAGCTAAGCTCATAAGTACAGTAATGTATTATTTTGCAAATAGCCTCGTCGTTTGGGCACCACCTCTCCTTGGAGAGGAAAAATCAGTCTCTATTTACCCCAAAATAATGTAAACTGAACGAGAGTTCTTTTCTCATGTTTTAAAGGGCATCTAATCAATTAACACACACAGATATGCCAAAATAATCACAAATTCAGTTGAATTTTATGTATTTTATTATTAAAAATAATAATCTGTGATTATATGGTGACATTATAGATGACACAGTTAACTAAAAATCAGATTGCTTTGAATCTAAGGTCTAATTGATGAGAAAACTTTAAAGGCAGAGAACTAGTTTCTGTGAAGTGGTTAAAAATTGTGTAAGCTGAGCTAAGTTTAATATGATGTAGGGTCACCAGAAAACATTGAAAAGTCTCTGTCCTACCAGGATGTAGATGGTCAGAGCATATTCTGACCGCAGCTAAATGAAACCAGCAAGGCCTGAGATGTCCTGGTGACTGAGAGTCCAGAGAAGTGTTGCTTTGGCCCTCTTAATACCAGCAGTCAGCTCTTTCCTTGTCCTCCCCAGTTCTTGTGAGTTGCCAGACCTGAAAGTAGTGTCCCTGCCGTTCAGCAGGGTATGGACCTCTGCATTCAGCCAGGGTTTCTGGTTCAGGTAGCACTTCACAGTTCTGGTGGTGGTGATATCTTCAGCACACTTACCAATGTATCCGAGGACAGCAGATGTGTATTCCTCCAGATCCAGTTCTCCCCCATTTACAGCGGCCTCCCCTGAAGAACTGCCAGTCTGTGCGTGCAAAACAGTCCTGCAGTACAGAGGCACCGTCGCTGGCCCACACAGTGATGGTTTTCTGTGTTGGTCTGGAATGTCTCAGTGAGGGAAGGTAGATAGGGGCCAGAAAGCTGGAGATGGTGGGGACATGGTACAGCTCTATATGCGTCTCGTATGTTGGTATAAACACGTGTTATTTCCCCGTGCTGGTATGGTCACATGCTGATAAAATTGGCTAATTATTAGCAAATGTTAGCAAAATATCTCATATTTATGAAATTCTCCCTGAAAGTAATTACTGGATGTACATCTACAACTGGTTAACTTTTGGAGTTGACTTAGTTCAACGTGGTTGCCACAGCTAATCAACATTATCGTGCGCAAAAATTGCTGCAACTCTGTCAGTTTTACAAACACTGAGCTAAGATTAGGTGTGGAAGTAGCTGAGGGTCCTCCCACACTTAAATTTGAGCATAACTAGTGACCGTAAAGTGTTGGCATGCGAGCCGACTTATATGGAGTCTGAATTATTTCAAAGAAAACTAACGCAGAGAACTGCTAAATGTTGCTCTGGAAGAAGTAACAAAGCTCACTGCAACAAAGAGACTGATTTATTTACAGTACTGTCCCTTTTTTTTTTTTTTTTTACATTTACTGTCACAGATAAACCCACTTCCTGTTTGTATTTTATACCCAACATCTTTCTAACACATCTCTTGCTGCATATTCATAACCTGTGTGGAAATAAAGTGACAATTTACACCCACAGCTGTTTAAGTGGCCTTTTGTGTAGGATTTATGGTGTTCTGCCTCTTTATTAAAATCCTCTTATTGATGAACCATTAGGCTGCAAGAACCAGTTAGAAGGAAATGAAACCATTGGTCGTAAAGAAGTGCCCTTTAACCAGATCTCCTCTGTGCTGCTCTGTAGCTTCTGTACACAGATGGAGTTAACCCTCCAGCTGCCATTGGGTCAAAATGACTCAGTTTTAAGAGTGAGGCTTCATGGGTCATTGATTAAAACTTGCCTGATTTATTATTTTCATCGCAATCACTTTTTAATGTTTTGTGTTTTTATTTCACAAAGACACAAAGCCTGACAGCTGCTAGACATGTGGGCACTAAGATGTTTTTTGCAATTTGGACAATCATGCAATCTGGATCCAGCTCTAATAATGATAAGACTTATATGTATTTTAGGGCCAGCAGGCTCAATCCAGCAGTGACATCTGGATAAGAACTGGTGCCAAACAAAAGAAAAATCTTCTAATGTAGAGTAGAAATCAGCCTGTCCAAAACATTTCATATGAAACTTTATGACAACGCTGGCGTCATCTTGGACTGTCTGTGTTTTTGCATAAGATTTGTTTTTCTCATTTCAAAACCCTTCAGTCACAGATAACAGCTGATTGATTTTCCTTGAATACAGATGGCTACTGTATTTATTTAATGGTGACAAACATTTAAAACATGATTTACTCTGGCGTCACGTCGCCTCTGTCTGGGCTGCGTGGAGGTTGGCAGATGTCACACTTCATGTATCTCCCCTGTTCTTTTTCTGAACTCGTATTTTAGCTGATCTGACTGTTTCTGTTCTTCACAGCTAGAAGAAGGCGGTCGAGCCTCCGAGGCTGGAGTCCAGGAGGGGGACGAGCTCGTGTCTATCAACGGGGAGCCGTGTGCTGATCTTACCCTCTTACGAGCGTTCGCTCTCATCGACACGTCAATCGACACTCTGCAGTTGCTCGTCAAAAGGTAGCTCCACGGGTCGTTTGAGGGGGTTTATAGTTTGTGTGCTCTCAACAAAATATACTTTTAAAAAAGTGAATTCCGTCTCGTATTCTTTACCTGCTTCTCCATGAAACATAAGATAATATTAATCTGTGAGGACAAGCTGAGAACGATGATAGTCAACTTGGGTGAGGACACCGTAGATAATCGACCAGTGGCTTTAACTCGGTTTTTAAAATAAAGAGCTAAAATTCCCCATGGTTTTGGCTGAGAATCATTCCCAGCAGTCTCCAAACTGAGCATGAGTAGACTATGCAAGATTTTATTTTTACTTTGTCGTGTCAGCGATAAACGAAATTGGCATTGTTGAATGTATTTTTCCGCAGAACGCCACCACTTCTCTTGCCAACGACCAAATTAAACAGAAAGTGTCTTTAATTGTTAGAATGATATAAAAGCAACAAAAAAGCTCCTTTGTTCATCAACAAAAAATGTTAAATCATGTCATCTGTAGTGGTTTCTTTAAGTGAGAAACATTTCATCTCCCCATCCAGAGGACTTCGTCAGTCAACTAGATCTGTCCCATGGGTAGCCCTCAGGCTGTTTCTGTGAGTAGCAACTTGGCCATCTGTCCTAATACATTTGATTACTGTACATGATGACTGATTGTTTTGCATATGTTAAATGTGGTGGCCCTGATGTGTAAATGAACATTTGAAAAAACAGAATTACATTTGACAAAACAAAATTACATTAAGCCAAAGTGGAAGTGGTGTTTTGTTTTGATTTTTTTTATTTATTTTTTTATACTGGTTAACAGCATAAAACAGAACAATGTACAGTACACACACAACGGAGTTACAGTTAGTAGGCTAGATATTACTAATGCTGTGCCAGTAAAACTAAAATGTAAAACTAAAATGTGAAACTAAAATGTAAAAAAAAATGTAAAGCTAAAATGTAAAAGTAAATTGTAAAAATAAAATGTATGCCAACAAAACATGATTACCTTGAAGATCCTGCTGAGTTTTTCCAGCATCATATCTTCTTTAAGCTTGAACGAAACATAGCTCTCCATGTCTACAAGCTAAAATCTAGCCTGCTAACTGTACCTCCGTTGTGTGTACTGTTCGTTATTCTAATGTTCTGTTTTAGGTTGTTAATTAAGTTTTTTTTTAAATCACACACAAAATAAATAATAAAAAATAAAAAAATAAAAATAAATAAATGTTGTATGAAATACTGACTGTTTTGTTATTATAAAATACTTGTTTGAATTAGATAAATAAGGAGCAGATTAAATAAGATAATTCTTCATCTGCTACCTTTCTTTTTTTTTCTCTTTGTATGCAAGTCATTTGCTGTACTCATTATTGTAAAATGAATAAATTTAATAAAAAAATAAATAAAAAATATGTGGAAGCTTTGGTTTATCACTGTTGTAGTCAGCTGCTCATAAGGTCAGCCACCTTCATTCATCTTTAACATTCTTCCAGACTCTGTTTAGGTTTTAGAAATGGAATAAACAGTATTGGATCTTCTAAACTGTCAAGGTAAAGTGTGTCTGAATTGTAGGTTGCCCGTTGACGTTTAACCTTTTTTTTTTTTTCAGATGATTTTTCACAAAATCCCTAAGACCGCAAAGTGTTGGTAATGCGAAACCCTGACAATGTTGTCAGAGAAAAAAGTGGTGCAGTTCCTAGGGGTAAGGGGAGTTTCACTTATGGAACATATCGCAATTGCTGACTGGTCAGTTGCTGACAAGCCTACTGGAATGATTGACAGATGGTGTGTCAACTTATAAAGACTCCAAGATAGGAAGCAAAACGTCTACAGATTCAGGTTAGGAGTCCTTTTTTTTTTTTTTTTTTTTTTCCATTCATTTATTGTTTAAATCTTTTTTTGTTTGTTTGTTTGTTAATCTTTTTTGCAGGGTGGAATGTACTTAATTTAATCCAACAAGGTTGAGTCAGGTCTTCTGTGCAGATTATTATTTGTTGAAACATTTAGCCTTTTATCCAAAAGACTTCTCCGTCACCAGCAAACTGATTGGTCCACTATGAAGATGCTGCTTATAATACTGGGTTTGCTTGAAGCTCCTCAGACTGAAGTAGCTTTTTGGATAAATTATGAAATGTTTCAACAAAGAAGAATCCATCCAGAGGACATGCCTCAACCTTGTTAGATTTATTGACTTGGAAAAATGAACATGCATCAGGATACTTGACTGGATGTTTACTTAAAAGTTTGATCATGACCTGGATGATTGCGAATCTTCACCAGCACAGGTACAGTACATCTCAATGTCCTTGTGTCTTGCGATCAATCTGTTAAGTCTAACAAACAGCAATCCCAAAACCCAAATTATCAGATGGTGAATCAGAAGAAGTGCTGAGTAGAGAAAAAAAAAAAAAACCCTGACTGTGTGGGTCATTTTGAAGACTTAGAGGATGAGTGTGGTTCATATTTGAAATAAAAGGCAGCTAAATATATTTTCAGTAGTAGTAACATGGATAACTGCAGTTGTTCATGTTAGAGAGTGGACTCATATGACTCAACTTGCCAATCAGCACATTTCCATTCCCAAATAGCTGTTCCATCTTTAATAAGTATGGGAAGTTTGAAATTTGAACAATTATAAATGTATACAAGCAGAATTATGCAAATCACAGTAATCATTTTAAAAATAAACATTTTGCTTTTGAGCTTCCCGAGCTCTTTGGTCCCTATCCACTGCGTCTTTAGAAGAGTTGTGGTTTCCCTTGCACTGTCAACCATTCTACTACGTCACTTGATGCTAAATTACTGAGCTTTCACTAATTCTGACTGGCTGCATGTTCCCAGGACAGTCATCAAGAGTCTTTTGCCATTGCTTAGAAAATGACATTTTGTGTTTTTAGTGTCTTAGGTCATAAGCTAGCTAAGTATTCACTGAATTTTATTTTTACACACTGATGCAAGTAGCAGAACCTTAAGTAGGCAGATTATGTACTTCACATTTAATGGTGCATCATGTCCCACTTGCGGGAGTAGCTCGCTGATCTACAACTGCTGGTGTTTAGGTGGCAACTCAAAATTGTGAGACACAAAAGGGACATTTTCACTTGAAGTCTCACTGAAATTTGACTGTTTGCGACCAATTGATCAGGAAGCCATTCTGCCACATTTTATTTCTTGTTTGTTTGTTTATTTCTAATTTAAAAAAAAAAAAAAAACTTGTGGCTTACTTACTGTTGCATGGCTTGCAGAACTACATTCTAGGCAACTTACATTATTGTGTTACCTACCTCTGCCAACACCATACTCATCCCTTCCTCTTATGAATCCACCTTGACAGTCAGCCAAATGCTCATGACTTATTTAATGGAGTACACTTTAGAACTAAATATAATCAGATTTGGACATTTATTACATTCTAATTAAAAATTTCAAATATTATTTATTAGCGACATGTATTTTATTTTTTTTTTTACACATAGTCAAAAAAAAAATTCAAGAAACAAAACTGAGACAGGTTCCAGAGACCCGCAACAATTTTGCAACAAATTTGAATAAACATTTGTCAACCTTTTCTAATATATTCAAAAAATTATTAAAGTATTGTGTGTCTCTGTGACTCAAACTAGGACATTGAAAATCACTGTTAAACTTTTTAAACATTTTGGAGATTCCTTTATGAATGCCATTCACAAACTATCTGCCAACAGTCACAGTCCATTGAGATACTACCATTGTGTCTGAAGCTCACCATAACCGTATGACTGATATTAGCACAATATAGTTATTTAAGTGTCTATACTAAATGCTATCTTAAATAATGAAGTCAGTGGTTTGGCTGAATCTTATAAATTCTAGGCCGAGTATTTGTTAATATTTTGTTTTTGTGTTTATTATGTCTGCACCTGTAAATGACACAAACTAATTGTTCTGACTTTCTGTTTCCCGGTGACACCCCATCGCCAAAGCACACTCACGTCTGTATTTTATTTATTTATTTATTTATTTATTTATTTATTTATTTATTTATTTATTTATTTATTTTTATTTATTTTATAATAAACTCTTCCCTTATGTCTATAGTCATGTAATAACAACCCAAACGGAGTAAGCACAATGACCTTCCAGTCAAGCTCAGAACTCAACTTTTTTTTTTTTTTTTACTTCAGTCAGTTCCTTTTATTTATTTTTTTTTATTTCCAAATGGCTTCCTTCACATTCTTGGATGTCAAAAGGAAAATTGCTACCCTTCTGTTACCACGGTGAAATTTGTATCAGTGGCTATATTTGTTCCTTTTCTACCATGGTGTCATCTAAAAGACCCAGCCCTGAGGCAAAATCAATGTCTGTGATGGTTTGACTCAGAAACTGACCCATGTGAATAAACTGATTCTAAAGCTATAAAGCTTTAGTACACAGAAAATATCTCTGTTTTATTTTATCATTGGAAGACGATACAATAAATATTGATTGCAAAGTTTTAAATTAGGTTCCACCCACCAGCAGTCAGTAGTTACTTATTGCAGCTTTAAAGTTGATTAAAGGAGGCCATTTGTACTTATTATCAAAGAATGGCTGGATATGGTATGTGATTTTGTAGAAATGTATGGTCCAGGACACCAAACTCTTAAAACAAGAAACATGTAGTATATCTGCACGATTCAAAATCTCTTACACTGTAACTATTTTGGGCTCTTGGTGTGATGGGCCGGCCTTCCTCGGCTGCAGCTCCCTGCTGCTCTGGACCCTGGCCTGGGGCCAGCTTGCGGTCGCTGTCGGGTGGGTGGGGTGCATGGTCAGCCTGACAGAGGCTCTGTCGGGCTGTCTGTGTGTGCCTGTTTATGCCTCAGGTTGGGTTTTTGGTGGTCCCCTCTCTTGGATCAATTTGGGCACCTCATTTAATGTGGGGTCTACTTCCCCCTGTCACTCCCACCTCCGGTGGCGGGCCCCTCTGCCGCCGGTGTGTTGGTGGCTCTCGACATCTGGGCTGGGTGATCGGGTGTGTGCCGGCCTGCCCTGGTGGCTGCCTGCTGGGGCCTGGGTGCCCTGACTATGTTGGGCCTCAGTTGGGGGGTGGTATGACCTTGGTACTCGGGGCTCGGTGTCCATGCCCAAATCTACTCTGGGGTGGGCGGGTTGCCGGCGGGGCCTATGGGCTCATTGCTGCAGCCTCTTGGGATTTCTGCATTGTGGTTGCTGCGGGCAGCCCTGGGCTTCCCTTTGCCTCTCTCTGTGGGGGGGTGCAGTTATCCCTGTTGGGGGACTCCCGGGGCTCTGGGCTTGGGGGCCCCTGTGTGTCTGTTGCTCCAGTCCTCCCTCTGTTACCATTGTGTCCTGTGGGGGGCGGGTCTGTGGGTCCCCACATCCACTACTGAACATTCTTAAGGGGAAATCTTATAGTGACAACCTGCTCACACAGGTGGATTCAGGTGTTTATCAGATACACACTCAGTTGGGTTGTGGTGGCCACTAAATATATATTGTATTACCATGTACTGTATAAAATATTTTCTAATGATGTTATAAGTATCATTATACTGTATATGTTGTTTTGTTGTTGTGGTTTCTCGGTTTTGTCTTTTTTT
>JARVGS010066767.1:0-10891 GCA_031762315.1 Hypsolebias antenori
GTTTGAAAAAAGGGGCAGATATAATAAGATTTTTTCTTCTTTCTGCTACCTTTCATTTTTTATATTTTGTATGTTATTGTTTATAGGATTGTTTTGTATAGTATTTTTTTTTAAATGAACAAATTTTATAAATAAAAATAAAATAAAAAAATAAAACCCAGGAGAGCAGGACCAGACCACAAGAGGGAGACACACAAAGGAACACAGTCCTCACAAAAATGACTCAAGCAGGAAGTGTTGGTAAAATTAAATGCACTTTTATGATTTTGTTACTTTGACTTAAAGAATGTCTTTTTACCTCTCTAAACCCAGATGTTTAGTCCTAGCAACAACAACAAAAAAAAAACAACTAAAAAACACATCTGGAACACAATAAGATCAGTAACACTGTGTTTGTGTGTCCTCTCCAGGTGTGGCAGATCCCAGACCATACACTGACCCGTCCCCTGTCTGATCCCATCGTTGTTCTGGAGGGACACTCCAAACGAGTCGGCATCGTCAGCTGGCATCCCACCACACGCAACATCCTCCTCTCAGCTGGTACAGTTCATAAGCACACACACCTAAAACAAATTCCTTCTGTTTTGGAGTTAATAGAAGTAAAAACAGAAAGCTCATAATCAGGATGACAAAGAATATTTATATTTTTTTGTGTGACCCTGCCACACTCCAGGCAGCGATAACCTGGTCATCATCTGGAACGTGGGAACAGGAGAACCTCTCATCTCAATGGACGACCACCCAGACCTCATCTACAGCATCAGCTGGAACCGCAACGGCAGCTTGTTTTGCACCACCTGTAAGGACCGACGTCTGCGGGTCTGCGATCCCCGCAAGAGGGAAGTGGTGGCGGTGAGTGAGTAGGAGCTGCTCGCGAATCTGGCAGAGCGTCAGACTCGGTGACCTGGTGAATCTTGGCTCTAAATTTAAATCAAAATGTTTAAAAGTGATAAAAAACTGAAGACTAATCAAATTGCAACAAACCTTTTGTCCTTCAAAGTCGTTTCTTCTGCCTTGCCAACAGGAACGTTTGGCTCCACACGAGGGCATCCGGCCAATGAGAGCCATGTTCACCAGAGATGGAAACATCTTCACCACAGGATTCACCAGGATGAGCCAGAGAGAGCTTGGCCTCTGGGACCCGGTAACAAGCAAACTTCAAGCACTTTTTGATGACTAGCTAAACAAACAGAACCCTTTATGTATCTATGTGGATGCACATTCATTCACTGAATTTCTCGTCTGCAGACAAACTTTGAGGATCCCATGGCACTTTTGGAGTTGGACACAAGTAACGGAGTGTTGTTACCGTATTATGATGCAGATGCAAATATGGTCTACTTGTGTGGAAAAGTACAGATACACTAGTCTAATCATGCTTTAAACTTAAGGATGTTTTGTATGAGAGTTACATCTTATATGCTTTTTATGTTTGCATTTTCTCTTTTTTAGGGGGACAGCAGTATTCGTTACTTTGAGATCACTGAGGAGCCGCCGTATGTTCACTACCTCAGCACCTTCAGCAGTAAGGAGCCTCAGAGAGGAATGGGCTTTATGCCCAAGAGAGGCGTGGACGTCACCAAATGCGAGATCGCTCGGTAAGATGCACTAAATGAAAGTACAGGCAGTCCTCGATTTACGAACGGGTTCTGTTCCTACGGACCATTCGTAACCCGATTTTGACGTAAGTCGGGACCCGTAGCACGTGGCGTCGTAAGTCCGGAGTTTTTGCCGTAAGTCAGACCGCACACGTAAACGGCGTTTTAAACACGTTTTTTTTTTTTTTACGTAACACAACACCAGCGTACATTCTGTACCTTAAAAATGTATTTTCAAGCAGTTAGCTAATACAGTACCCTCAAAAAACAGAAAATACTGAAAAATACTGCTCAATGGAGGCGTGATGACGTCACCGGGTGCCGTTCGTAAGTCCGAAATGCCGTAAGTCGGGGGCGTCGTAACTCGAGGACTGCCTGTACAACCAAAAAATAAAAATAAAAAAATCTAAATTTAATTAACCCTGCAAAGTTATACCAACTTTCTCTAACATCCAAGCTCAGTTTACAGCTATGTGCTGTAGAAATGCGAAAGGTAAATGAGACCATGGTGCATGCTTCACTTCAGTACAAAAAAAAAAGAAAACTTGTCCACATTTTAATGAAATGTTATGTAACTTGATTCAAGACAAGCCAAACTTTGTCTAGCACATTTCAGGCTCAGCAGTTCAATGGGGTTTTCAACCAGATCAAATATACAATTTGAAAATCACAAAAGTGTGCATTCATCCCCATCCCCCCCATCCCACACCCACAGACACACACATTAAAAAATGATTTGGCTTTGGCTTTAAATATACATCCATGCAAACACAAACATGGATTAAAACTGCAAGCAGGTTGCAGGGAGCTGGTGCCTATGTCCAGCACTCGCTGTGTGAGAGGCAGCGTGCACACTGGACCAGTCCCAAGTCCATCACAGGGACACATAAGCCGCTTTGCCATTGATAAGTACAACTCGATTCTGTTCTTGTCTTGTTGGTTCCTCTGAGGTGTAGGTGAATACCCACTGTGACTCGTTTCCCCACTCTGTGGGTCAGTGCAAAGTGGGCAGTCATCGTAACAGGTCATTGTGTGTGATGCTCCAGTGATATTTTCTGGTCTGGACCTCGTCAGCATTACGTTGGGAGCTTCCATTGCTGAAAAAATAAACTACAAACCCAAACTCTGCCATCTGCAACGATCAGAGTGGAAATGGCGGTTCAGGTAGTTTGCAGCTGGGCGGGTCATCCAGTGACGTAGCTCTTCTAGTTAGTTTCTGTTGCTATTTGTATCTATATTTTTATTTTATATGTTCCTGTCTGCTGTGCTTGTTTGGTTCTATTGTACAGCACTTTGGTTGGCCTTGTGTTGCTGTTTTAAGTGCTCTATAAATAAATTGGTATGGCATGGTCAATTGTGGGTTAGAATCATGATTGTATTTAGCGGCGACTCCCAATGTAAGCAAACGTTTCTTCATTACAGTATTTTAGCCAACTTTATTTTGAAAATTGTCCAGAAAATGAGTGTTACCATTGAATACTACTTCTTAGTGTTGAGAAAAGGTAACACTGGTTGGTGTTAAGGAGAAAAACTAAACAAAAACAAACAAACAAAACATGCTGAAATGTAGCTGAAATGGAAGCACAAGCCTAAATTAGCAGAAGAAAGCAGAAAGAACACATTGTTGGTGAAATAGGTTTAAAAGGGTAGAAATTGGCACAAAAAATTAGGAAATTAGCTAAAAAAAGAGGCTGAAATTAGGAAAAAAGTATGAAAAGTAGCTGAAAAAATTAGAAAGAAACAGAAGTGGAAAGAGCTGACATGAGCTAAAAAAATGAGGAATTTGCTGAAAAGGAAAAAATTAGCATAAAACATCAAAATAGTAGCTTAATTGCAGAAAAAGTTAACTTTAGCATAATTAAGCTGAAAGGAACAAGAAGAAATTATCAAAAAGATGTTAATTAGGCTGAAAGTAGCAGAAATTGCCACATAAAACTTGAATTTATCTGAAAACAGCCAAAATTAGCTAGAAAATGCTAAAGTCAGATGAACAGTTAGAACAAGCTAAAATTAGCAGAAGAAAGCAGACACATGTTTGCCCAATTAGGCTGAAAGAAGCAGAGGTGAGCAGGAAAAAAATGGAAATTGATTGAAAAAAGCTGAACTTAACAAAAAGCAGCTGAGAAACAGCTGAAAAGGCAGAAAGAAGTTCAAATTACCAGAAGGACATTGCTAGAGCACACTTTTGCTGGATTGGGCTGAAAAAAGTTGCAATTATGGCAAAAAAATGTAGAATAAGCTGAAAAAGCTCAAATTAACAAAAAAAAAAAAAGGCTAAATATTGTAGTAGCTGAAGTAGTAGAAAAAGGTGAAACTTGCAGAAATAAGCTGAAAGGAGCATAGCAATCTGAAATTAGCAGAAAGAAAAGAGAAGAAGCACAAAGATGCCGTAGTTTGCAGAAAGAATCTAAAAAGGAGCACAAAACAGCCGAAAGTAGCGGAAAAAAGTTTAAATTTACACAAGGAAGCTGAAAGAAGCTGAACGTAAACAAAATATGAAAGGAGCAGTAAAAGGTTGTAAAAAGATCTAAAGATATGAAGGATGTAAATGAGCTCAATTAATTGTCTATAAGGGAAAAAAAAGTGGTAGAAAAGGAAAACTATTCCAAAAAGCTAAAGTTGCACCAAAACCAAAAGTCATAGCAGGATTGTCCTTAAAGAGCTGAACATTTTGATGTACTGTATGATTTGTTGAAATATCACAAAAATTTGTGGAAGGAGAAAGATGCTGAAAAACATACGAAAGAAAAATGGATCACAATGGTGCGAATGCATCATAAATATTCACACCATTATATCCTCATAAATGAGCAATGCCTTCAGCTGAGCTTGCAGAATTATGGCTGAACCTAGTAATTAGAAAAACTTTGCTCAATAGTTCAAATAAAACCAGACTATACATACACATCTGCAAGCGGTTGAGAAAGTTTACTGGGTGGGTTGTGAACCAAGTCAAGTCTAAAACAAATAGCTGATGCAATAAAAAGAAAAAAAACTGAAACGCGCAGGAAAGTGGAGTTCTGGACTGACGATCGCCTTGTCAGCTGCTGTTTAAGAATTACCTGTCAAAATGCCCAAATTTAGTCGGTGCAGCGCCCCCACAGGCCCAAACTGAGTTACATAAAGCTAGATCATCCACTGTGTGCTCGTTTGGAGTGGATCTCTCCTGAGAAGCACATGTGAAACAGTATGTGGGTGAACACACACCCACACGTTTGTTTTTTGTTCATATTTACATGTGGAAAAACAAAAAATATATATCTACGTAACTGTAAACTATAAAGTTTATTTAAGAGATGATTGGTGTGTTTCATGAATATGATGGCCTCTGTGTGCTGAAAGGCTTGAATGCATGCACACTGTATGTGGGTGTACACAAACCGTTGTCCTATACGGTGTTAAATTTAGCAGGCAGAGACACAAAAAAGACTTTCTACTGTAGCACTTAAGGCAGAATGTGTGTGTGTGTTTTGTTGTAACACAGAAGGATGAGTTCAGATCTCCATAGATTACTGAACAACCTTTACAGGAGACGACGTGAGCGTAACAGAGGGAGGCAGCAAGATCAATGAAAAATTAATGTGTTTACTAGATAGTTGTCATGACAGTCCACTAATGGTTGAAGGATATTAAAAGTACACGGTGCAGCTGACAGATTCACCCCCCCAGCGACTGCAGCGACCCCCGCCATCTTCAGAGACCACTCTAATCAGCATCGCAATCACAGTCACCCGCGCAAATGACGATCATCATTCCGCTCTTCATCACCATTTCCATCCTCGCCGTCGCCGCCTGTTCCGACATTATCGCTTCCATTGTGCAACAGAACCGAGCTGCTGCAGGAAATTGAAGTTGGCCAGATCAATAAATACAATTTAAAATTGAATTGGCACCCAAGATAAATTGGTAATATGTTTTAAGTGTTTAAAATAAATAAAAAAAAGTAACAGCTCTGAGTCAAAACTAATAAAAGTTAAGACCTAAAATACTTTGAAGAAATGCATATCCCGCTGCTTTCCATGCCAATGTTTTAAACCAAGAACATCTACTCACTGGGCTAAAACATTGAAAATAATATATTTATTAACTTTTATTTAAGCAGGCAAATGCCCATTGAGATCACAGATCTCTTTTGCAAGGGAGGCCTGAGCCTGAAAGCAGCCTAACATGCTTTTTTTTTTTTTTGGTTTGTGGGAGGAAACCGGAGTACATGGAGAAAACCCATCCAAGCACGAGAGGAACATGCAAACTCCACACAGAAAGACCCCAGGCCCAACCGGGGATTGAACCCAGGACCTTCTTGCTGTGAGGCAACAGTGCTAACCACTGAGCTGTCGTGCTGTCAAACAAGACTGTCAACTAGATGAACAGAGTCAGTTCAAGAACTGTCATTTATTTATTGAATTACATCCATTCAAAAACGTTGCAACCTCCTTAAAAGCAAATAAATTGTGCAAGAAGCTATAAAAAGGTAATTTGAAGAAGAAAACACTCCACTGAGAAAAGCTGCATACTCTATAAATAAATTATACAAGTTATAAATTAAAAACAAAAAAGAAATCGAACATGTGAAGTCCAACCATTTGCTGTGACCTGAGTCAACTTTAAATGTTTCCTGTGCCAGTTTTTGGATGTAAAGAGCTCCACAGAGGGCCGCTTTCATGTTTTGCCAAAATCCCATTGACTTTCCATGAAGGGATTTCCAACATTTTTGTGAATTTGGTCTCCACTGCTGCCTATAGTTACAGTTCAGGCTGCATGTTTCGTAAAAACGGATCGTCAAACACAGGAGCAAGTTGCCAGCAGGTTTACAGATTCTTAGGGAAACGGTTCCGCTTCTGTCAAACTTCATTCGTCTTTGTGGAAACGTTCAAATGCATAAATAATCAAACTGCAGTATGATCAAATTTAATGTTCGAATATTGACCAAAATCTGCTTTTTCTCTATTATAACTCTCGAGTTACAGAACTGTTTTTGTTTGAACGGTTATTCCCTTTTTTATGTATTTCTCTTTAGTTGTTTTTACTGCATTATTTCGGCCTCGAGTTCTGATCCAAGTTTCTCTGCTCGCCTGTGCCAAGCCCTGGAACACTGCGCTGCTTCTGAGGCACGGGAACTTTGCCTCAAACACGTCAATTTCAGAAATTAGATCTTGTTTACGGACCGGGTCCAAGCAGACGGCTGGGATCCTGGCCTGAGAAGTTGGGAGTCATGCGTTACATACAAATTGCTCACGTCCTTTGCCTTGTGGCTCAGCACACTCTACCTCTGCGCTAGAAGAAACCAGAATGTTTTGTTTTTTTTTTTTTGTAATTAGAACATTTGATGGTATATTTATGTATTGTAAATATTTACATGTTCAGCATATAGATGGATTATGCACATTGGAAGGAAAGTACTGGTAGTTACATTTTGAAAGCTGTTTGATTTCATAGTGCATTTAAGGTTAGTGTCCACCAGAGGGCAGTGTTGGAGGTTTTGTTACAACTCAGACCAGAGTGACCAGAGAGTCACATTAATGAGCTCTACAAGGTGAGATTAATATTGTGAATGTTAATGAAGTATTCACACTATTGTGATCCATTTCAGCATCTTTCTCGTTCCACAATTTGCGTGCCGAATCAACAAATCATAAATCAAAACGTTCAGCTCTTTCAGGGTACTCCTGCTATGACTTTAGGTATTGGTGCAACTTTAGCGTTTTGAAATATTTAGTCTTTTCTGCCACTTTTTTCTTCAGAAAATGAATTGAGCTCATATATCCTTCAAATCTTTAGATCTGTTTACAACCTTTCACTGCTCCTTTCACATTCATTTCACGTTCAGCTTCTTTCAGCTTCTTTGTGTAAATTTAAACTTTTTTCATATACATTCAGCTGTTTTTTGGTTTTTAAGCTGTTTTGCGCTCCTTTCAGAATCTTTCTACTAACTACATTTTTGTGCTTCTTCTAACTTATTTCTGTTCCTTTCAGTTTATTTATGCAATTTTCATCATTTTTTACTATTTCAGCTACTATTTAGCTGTTTGTGCTAATTTTAGCTTTTCCAGCTAATTACAGATTTTTTTAACAATAATTTTAACTTTTTTCAGCCTAATTCAGTTAAAATGTGCTCTCTCCACTCCCTTCTGGTAATTTAAGCTTCTTTTTGCTGTTTTAGTTATTTGTCAGCTGTTTGCGTGTGTGCGCGCTAATTTCAGCTTTGTTCTGATCATTTCCACTTTTTTTGTACTCATTTCTGCTTCTTTCAGCCAAAGTTTATTTTTTCTGCTATCTTCTGCTAATTTAAGCTTGTTCTACATTTTCAGCTAGCTTTTTTGGCATTTGTTTTTAGCTACTTTCAGCTGTTTTCAGATAAATTCAAGTTTTTCATGTTAATTTTTGCTGCTTTCACTTTAATTAACTTCTTCATACTTTGTACTAATTTCAGCTTGTTTTGCAATTTTCAGCAAGTTTCAACTTTTTCGGCTCTTTCAGCTACTATTTAGCTCTTTTGATGCTATATTTAGTTTTTTCAACTAATTCTACTTTTTTTTAAAGCTCATTTCATTTCTTTCATCTCCCTTCTGGTATAAGCTTCTTTCTGCCATTTCAGTTTTTTTTCTCTCTCTAATTTCAGCTTGTTTGACATAATTTCCCCTTTTTTTAGTTAATTTTTGCTTATTTAAACATAATTCAGCTAATATGTGTTCTTTCTGTTTTATTCTGCTAATTTAGGCTTTTTCTTCCATTTCAGCTACATTGCAGGATGTCTTTAGCTAATTGCAGCTGTTTTTCAGCAAGTTCTTCCACAACAAGCATTCACATTGCATTTTTGCAAGAAATGAAATTTCTTTAGTTTGACATTTAATACTCTTTCAGCATCCTTTCTGATTAAATTTGGGCTGCAAACTTACATCACTTAAAGAAGTCAGACTTGCACTGAGACTGCAGGTTAGAACTAGTTAAAACAATTTATCTTTTAGCGCATTTAGCCTCTCACTTTCCAGATTAATTTTAGCCATGTCACTTTGCTGTTTTCCCCACAGGGTTGAAGCTGTATCAACATCTGCAGACTCCATTTCATTTGTAATGTTTAACATTTTATCACTCCTCAAAATCCACCGACACAGAGAGGGTGAGCCTTGATATTCTAGATTTCCTAAAGTAAAGAAAAAGGACTTAGTTACAACCTTCAATTTGCAATAATCTGCAGTTTTTGACATCTGTTGTAAAGTACACTGCTCCACTGTTTCTGCACGATTAATGAGCTGTGTAACAAAGCATGGATTCAACAAGTTAAAGAACTTAAGTGTTAAACAAATTAAACCATTAACACACAGGATTCACTTTAAAAAAATTTATTTGAACAAAAACTAAACAAAAGATGCAGCTATGCCACTGAAGATACTGGCTAGCCACCTCCAGTTCCCAAAAAAAACTAAGAACCAGAAACACACACATGTGTGTACAAACAGACACAAACAGGAACCCACGGTTGTAATAACAGCTGTCATTTTAAATAAATGTGTTGATTTAAGATATCAGGTTTTTCCCAGGTGTATAAAAAAAATCTTTGGTGCTTTTCTAATGATGCAAACTTGAGTTCACTGATGCTCAGTATGAAAGTTACGTAAGCATATGACCATTGCAGATTAAAAAAAAAAAAAAAAAGAAAACAGCAGCTGACAAGTTCAAAATCTAGAACATAACACTGACACTGAAAAAAAAGTACAAAAATAGATGAATGGCCTGAAGGAAAGTTTGAATGTTACGCCGGATGCCCTTTCTAACACAACCACCGAGTTACCACAGCTTTCTGTGTGGAACAGAGAGCTGCTATCTAGAGTGCCCGGGGGAGCAGATGGTGGGGGTTAAGGGCCTTGCTCAAGGGCCCAGAGTGGGGGTGAATGAGGGTGGGGGCAGGTGTGGGTGCTTTCCATATCCCACCCACAATTTTGATGTTGGTACCGGGGTTTTAACCAGCAATCTTCCGATCACAGGCCTACCTTCTCTGACCTCTGCGCCACCACTCCCCAGGCTGTTGGACTACTTTTGTTAAAAAATAATAATAATTGTAAAGAAAATATGTTTGTTTGTTTGTTTGTTTTTTGTGTCTACAGCTTGTAAAATTGCATCTTTCAGGCTGTGCACATTATTTTATTTTCCATCTTTACCCACCTGCAGATGTAATGCAGGTGAATAAGAATGTTTCGTTCTTAGCTTAACGATAGGAGTTATCGGCTTCAGTGCCTCTTTCCTGCGGGGTCCCGCAAGGCTCCATTCTTGGACCCCTTTTGTTTTCATTGTGTCTGCTCCCCTTGGGATCTGCTCTGAGGAAACATGGTCTTTTGTTTCATTGCTATGCTGATGATCGTCAGATTTATCTGCCCTTAAAACCAAATAGTTGATGCACAATTTACCCTCTGCTAAAATGACGATGACATGGATGGCTTCAAATTTTTTAAGTTTCACCAATCAGAAAACTGAAGTTGCTGTGTTTAGACCTAGCTCTACCACTGTCTCTGTTCCTGTAAACCTTGACTCTCTTCAGCCATATCTTAAGCAGTCTGTTACAAATCTCAGAATGGTTTTAGACTCTGACTTTAAGTTTAATAAACAGATTGACTCTGTTCTTCAAAAAAGCTTCTTCCAGACAAGGCAGATAGTTAAGCTTAAGTCCGTGTTGACCAGATTCAAGGATTCAGGTTCTTTAGTTGTCATTCACACCACATGTGGTACATGTGGTGGAACGAAATTGTGGTCACAGGATCCCAGTTACATCCAACAAAGGTAATAGAATGTGTGCAAAAAAAAAACAGTAATAATATCTAAGATATGAACTAAGAAGAATATTAACCAAGCACTAAGCACTGGTAGCACAAAAACAATATGCCGAACAGCAGCATGAACATGAGTCTGTGTGAGCAAATGAGTACAAATAAACACAGTAACATGAAACAGATCAGCAGCAACATGGTGGGATTTTTCACAGTTAGAGGTTCGTGAGTCTAACTTCTTCAGGGTAGATGCTGTTCCTCAGTCTGCTGGTTCTACACTTGATGCTCCTTAACCTCCTTCCTGAAGAGAGCGTGGCAAAAAGTGTGTGTGTGCTGGGTGAGCGTGGTCCTTCATGATGCAGGTGGCTCTCTTCTCACATCTGGAGGTGTAGATGTCTGTGACGGTGAGGAGACTGACTCCAACATCTTCTGTGCAGCCTTCACCACTCTCTGCAATGCTTTTCTTTCTGCAGCTGTGCAGCCTCCATGCCACACGTTGATGCTGGAGCACAGGATGCTCTCCACTGCACACCT
>JARVGS010066894.1:0-10857 GCA_031762315.1 Hypsolebias antenori
CCCCCAGCCTCCGCCCCCCTCCCCCGCCTCCCGCCCCAATGGAAGTATGTACAGCACTTATTTTTCATGTTATCCAGTTCACAACGTGCACGGATGGAGGGTATTTCCATACTCTCCTCTTCAGTCCATGATGGGGGACAATACGTGGGGGGTGCAGTTGCCAAAAAAACCAGTTTCACCTTGAACACCAGGTGGATTCTGTCACTTGCAGTCAGTCGTTGTGCAAATTGTTCACAAATATAAACTGATGTTTGTTGAAGGAGGTTGAACCCCGACAGTTGGGTTTGGTCCAGTGTGGTAACCAGTTGCAGATGTAATGTGGAGGTGAGCAGCAGCTCAAACAGGACTATCAGCTGGAGCACACGCACTGTTTCAGTCCTCAGCAGTTATTAGACTAACACAGATCAGGAGGTTCTGCAGACAGGGTGACGCTTCTAACTGGAGTCCTAACTGAGCCGTTCACTGAGGCTCCGCTCACGTTCATCGTGCACGTCTCTGTGTCTCTGTGTGCACGTGCGAAGTTTGTTTATGTTTGTTTATTGTTGATTTGGGGAGTGGTGGCGCAGAGGTTAGAGATGGTGGGCCTGTGATCAGAAGATCGCCAGTTCAAGCCCCAGTACCGTCAACATCAAAATGTGAGTGGAAAAGGTGAAACAGCCACACCTGCCTCCACTCTGTGCCCCTGAGCAAGGCCCTCAAACCTCACCATCTGCTCCCTGAACAGGTCTCAAAAAATATATGTATGCAGGTCAACACAAGGTCAACAATGCAATGAAACGCTCAGGACAAGAAGAACCGTCACAATGAATCCGTGCACGCAGGTCATCCAGTCTGTTCCTCAAAGACTGAACGTCCAAAAGCAGGACCGAGGGGAGAGTCAGTTTGCTGCGTCTCTGGTGGATCCTGCACAAAACACCGGCTCGCTTCCCTCTCCGTGTTTTCCTCCTGCGGTGCCCAAGTAAACAAAGGACCCAGAGGAAAATGGCCGCCCCGGAGTCCCCAAAAGGCGTCTCAAAGTCCCCACTCGCTGACGATCACGACTCCAAAAGTGCGTCGCAGTCGTACCCGTAGCGTGCGAGATGTGCAAAAAGTCTAAACAAAAACAACAAACAAACAAAGTGCGAGTCGAAGCAAAGCTCTCATCAGTGCTGCGGCGCACGTTGATGATGTCACGTTTGTCTGTTAGCGAAACATCTCATGGACCACTGCACAGGTTTTAATAAGCCCGTCTCAAATCAAGCAATAGATGTACGTTTACAACCGATCATGGGAAAATGGACACAACTCTGTCAGTTTTACAGATATTGAGCTAAAATGCGATGTGGTAGTAGCTGAGACTGATCCCCGACACGTGCTCTGAGCGCCAGCACAAGATCTTTGAATAGAACTGTGGCGTGCACAGCAGTGGATGACAACATGAGCGCTAGTTTTGTTTAGACGTTGAACTGCGGAGAACTTTTCTGTTCAGCCGAGTAGCCGCAGTGTCACTTGTGAAATTCTGGTGCGCAGCCAAAAGAAAAGGCCTTTGTAGCTGCTGAAGTCCTGCGTGGTTAGGCCCCCACAGGCCCCCACAGATGGATGAATTCAGGCAACGTGCACACATCTCCCCAGCAACTGTCTGGGACTCACCACCCTCCTTTTCCTTGTTCTTCCTCCTCTAATATGCTTTGAGCCCGTTGTGTCTGCACCCACTGGAATCGTGCAGCACCAGCCCCGTCAAAGCTTTTTGTGCCAAGAAACATTTGCATATTCAAATGTGTTGATGAGGGAAGCTTGCCGCGGTTGATTTTTCTTGTGAGCGTGCTAACACAAAGAACGTGCGCTCGTGTTCTGCACAGTTAACGGACACGACAGCCCCTCTTTCCTCTTTTTGTGGGGGTTTTGTTCGTTTCAGTTTTCGCTGTAAAATATGAGCGTTTGCCTGCGTTCATGATTCCTGCCTGCATATTTATCGTGGTGCTTGCATGTGAGAATTCCCTCATACCTATGCAGAAACACATTTTTGATTTACAGCCCATTTATTCCCTGCCAAGCGACACAATCTGCCTACAAATAAAAGATAATGGCAGCAAAGTAAACACCGAGTGCGCTGAGACCATTCCAGCTCTGCAACTTTATCACAGCCACACACAGATGTGGAGATTTCCTTTAAGAGCTTCTGGATCCGTACCAGTCCTGCACAATTTCAAATCACATCGCTGGGATTTATTCTGAAATGACAAAAAACAGATGAGTTTTGCAAAGGCAGCTTTTCTAAATTGAGCATTTGAACTGTTCTGCATCAGTAGAAATCTCTGCGGTTGACATAAAACTCAACAAATAAAACTTTTATCAACGGACATGAAGAAATGATCGCACACCTTATATCTTGGCATGTTGAGCATCTGTGCAATACTTTTTAATCATAAAATATTCATAAAGCTGTTATATAAATAGATCTCCAATTCTGAAAAAGTTGAAACATTGTTGAAAATGTAAATTTAAATTGCAAATGCAAATTACAAGCAAACTTATAAATATTCACAATGTATCATAGTAAACATATTAGCCGTCATGGTTCTTGTGTCTGGTAGAACCCGTGTGCAGGCAGAACTCAGGATTTAAAGAAGAATTTAATTTTAATAAAGACAAAAACAAATCGGCCGTGCAGCAAACGCATAATCCCTGAGGACACAGAACCAAAACGCCACACAAGACGACGCCCGGACAACGAGGAACACACACAAACTTAAATACAGATGCTAACGAACAGACAGTGACAAACACCTGGGGGAGGACACCAGGTGGAGGAGGCAGGAGCTGATTACAAGAAGGAGACACCAGAAAACACAAATCTTCACGTGTAAACTAAAAAAAAAGGTGTTTTAAATTTGATGGCAGCAACACATCTCCCCCGTGACTCATCTTCTTCTTTTAACACCAGTCCATGAACAACCAGGCTCTGAGGAAACCAGTTGGAAGTTCTGCGTTCTCCTTCTGGTCTGATGGAGGATTCTAACTGCTCAACAGTCCTGGGTTTTCTCTGATAGATGTTTCATTTCACGAAGCGTCAGATGTTCTCAGTTGGTGGAGGTCTGGGCTGCAGGTAGGCCAGTCCAGCTCCCGGACTCTTCTGCCGAAGCGCTGCTGCTCTGATGAGAGCGGTTTAGAGCCGAAGACCTGATACAAGCAAGGGTTTACTAAAAAAAAAAAAAAAAAAAAAAAAAAAAAGAGGAGGCATCGGGATTTAAGTATGTTTTATTTAAAGGTATCAGCTGTTGTTGGACAGTCAATATAGATTTAAAGCAAACGGGTCAATAACTACGACATTAATAGCTTTAACTGGAAAAATAACTAGTATTTATAGAAAAAAATCAAGCTGTAAAAGTATTTAATTTGGAAATGGTTAAATAATTACATTAGTAGTAGGCAACAGTTTGTGCAGTTGGATGATTACAGATCAAAATGTCTAGACATCCTGTGTGGGGTGCCACATGGATCAGTGCTCGGACCAAAATGGTTTAATATGTACGGTACATGAATTATATTTGCAAAGTATCTAAACTTATTAAATGGAATATATTTCCACATTGCTCTGGACACAACTTACAAAATCCAATGAATATGTTTAAAATAGAATTAAACAAATTAAAAATATGGTTTGATGGCAACAGATTATGATTGAATTTGAATGAAACTAAATTCATATTTGGCGATCCCAAAAATGGACGTACAAGTCCAACTCATAATAAATATTGAGCGCGTACATGAAATTAAATTCTTAGGAGTGATTATAGACAATAAAATTGATTGGAAATCACATGTGAGGGACAAATTAGCCAGGAGCATTGATGTGCTAGATCAAGAAATGTACTGGAACCAGGAGTGTTGTGTATTTTTGTATTGTTCTCTTATATTGGCATATTTGACTTAATATGTGCAGGCATGGGAAAACACTTATAAAACAACACTACAATCATTCTGTCTCTTCATAAAAAGGCTCTTACTTTGTAGAATTGTACATATTGTTGGGGACAGAGAACACACGAACATGCTGTTTATGTTCCAGTTCCCTTATGATCTGTTGCCAATTAATCCAGCTGATTGCAAAATGCTCTTCCAGCTCTTTCTGATTAATAACCACTTACTTTTACAACAAAATCACCCTATTTCTTATAATGAATAAATAAATCTTAGTCTAAACATTTGATGACGTTATCTTGTTTTTATCTCTTTGTCTTCTCAGGTCAGTGTCTGTAGATAATCATGGCATCTCTGGACTTCAAAAGGAACTTGTCATCGATAAAACAAATTTATTTTACTTAACGGTGAAACATGTGAAGCATTGAGCCTTTTATAAACTCAGCTGCGCTCCAAGTGTTGAGTCATCACACAATAATGGCAGTTTTAATATTAGCAATATGGACTTACACACACAAAGTCCGGTTTCCATCCCTTCGGGGCGCATGACATCAGCCTCCTGGATATCAGCACATGCCTGAACCTGCTGTAACCTTCAGCCAAGTGCTCACGTTCAAATTTATTTATTTGAGTCTTGGGGACTCTGGCGTTTATCTCAGAAAGAGACAGGTCACCACAAAGTAACTGGTAAAAGCACTTTATGTCCTCGTGAAGTTAGTAATGCACACGCACGCACGACAGTGTGGAAATATTAGAAGGGCGTCTCGTGGTCATGTGACTCATGGCAGCTTGGAGGAATTGACTGGTGCTAAACGCACGCTGTTTAAGTCATCATTACCGCACTGGCAGTAAATGAAGCTCCCATTAGCATGCACGTGTGCATGTGTGTGTGTGCGCAGAGTGTGCTGAGGAAACAAGAATCAGAAAAAGACTTGCTTCTCCATGTTTGATCATGGAGAAACACACATTAAAAAACAAACTGTGCCAGAACTGATGATCATGATCTTTGACCCCTGGAGGAGGGTGGTGAGCCTGAGGCTTCAGGAACTGGTTAGTGAGGTCACAGAGGTCATGAGCTACTTTCTTTGGGTGTTTGTTGTGGGTTACATGAAGGGCAGCTGTCACCATGCAGTGCCAGAGACCCGTAAAGACTAAATCCTGCTCTCAAACAAACATTCACACTCAACAGCTGATGATAGAATGTGAAGCAACAGTTTGATGGATCAGAATTATCCCTGTAAGTGTGAGCGATTAAGATACACATCTGCACACATGATGAAGATGTGCCTGTGGTCTTCAAGGACCCAAACATGATCCTGAAATGAAGAACTGCAACAGACGGAGCAGAGGTTCAAAATTCAAAATGACCAATTCAGTTCAGTTCAGTTTATTTCTGTAGCTCCAAGTCACAACAGAGGTCGTCTCAGGACACCGACCAGAAACATTCACAGACATTAAAAAGCCAGTCGGTAAAAGTTATCGATCTGGGAAGCAGCAGATTTTGATGAGTCTTCACTTTGTCACAGTCTCTCATCCTGAACAAGCACAAAGGAGACAGTGGAAAGAAAAAACTCCCTTTAACAGGAAGAAACCTCCAGAAGAACCAGCTCAGGACAAGTGGACATCTGCTTCAACCAGCTGGCTCTGAGAGGACAGGAAGTAGAAACAGACACAGAACGACAGGTCCAGGTGTGGTTTGTATTGGAAGAAAGATTAATAAACAAATTAAAAAACATGTTATGATAGAAATAATTACAAATACAAACAGGAAGAGTAGAGCAAGTCAAGAAGCAGCAGAGACATGTGGTCTGTTTGTCCTCCAGCAGTCTAAGTCTGTCTGCAGAACTGCTCAGGAAACCCAGGCTACGGCTAAATATTAACATTTCATTCATTCATTCGTTCAATCTTTATTTAAAACGATAAATCACATTGAGCCTCGAAGACTCGTTTACAAGTGAGATCTGTCTAGACGGACAAAAAGTGATGAAAGTGACACATGTACAGGATTTGGAGGCAAAAAAAAACTCAGTCATTTCAGGAAACCAAGCTTAATATTGCTGAGAAGTATTGTAAATGATAATAATGATAATAATAATAATAATAATAATAATGATATAATAATAATAATAATAATAATAATAATAATAATAATAATAATAATAAGTGATTGTGGCAGGTGGAGCGGCCAAAGTTTAGTCCATGTGTCCATCTGTCTCTGCTGGTGTCTGGTGGTGGATAAAACTGTTCACCTCACTTAAAGATTTGTTACTTGGAGCCGTCCTGGACAAAATAAATAAAAAAAGACCTCTGTTCTTCTTCACAGTGTGACTCCTGCCCTCTTGAACATCTTGTGTCAGAAAAACACTCATGTCCAAACCTACAAACATTCACTATTCAAAACCCTCAGCTGGGGACACTGGTTGTCTGATGGTTTTATTTATTTGTTTAAAATCTTGATGGTTGTGCCAAGCGTTAAATCTCACTTTTCCATTTAGTTTCAATACCAAAGGTCAACCATCAACTTCTGACAAAGTGTTGAGCAACTCGTCAACGCAGCAGATCGTCAGTGTCGTCCACAGCGCGACATGCATCACAACATGGCGTGCAAGAGGAACCTGTACTGGTTCAAATGGGATCATGTCGGTCCAGATAGTGTGGATGTCGTGCAATAAATAGGATTAGACGTATGAGCTCATGTAAAACTGATCGATGCACACATCTTCTTACAAGGAAGACCTTGACTTGCATTGATCCAGTGTCCGCTTTTTAATCTGTTTCAGCTCAGAATAAATTACAGTACTAATAATGATAATAATAATAAAACCACCAAATTACATTTGTTTGTCACAAAAAAATTTACAGGGAACATAAAAAAATCCCAGAGGCCTGATGGTTTATTTAGGATGCAAGCTGACAGTGCACAGTTCATCAGATGTTCTTCAACACTTCCATGTTTTGGTTTGAAGACACCCTGAACGAAACACGCTGCGTTTCCGAACGCATCCTGGCCTCAGGTTTGTTCCGGCAGTTTTCTGTCCGTGCACTCTGCCACCCTGACCTTCCTTCAGTCTCTGTGCTCCTGCCGGTCTGCTCTCTCTGTGTCCCAGTTCTCCCCCCATTGCTCTGCTTTCCGTTCCTTTTATCGCTCTTCCTCCGACGCCTCAGGAAAAATGTAGCACCGACTGACAGTCTGATTTAGACCCAGCTCCGACCTCCATCTCTCCCTCTCCATTCCTCTCTAGAGAGAAGAAGCCACACATAAATCTCTGTGTATCTATCTATTACCTTTTACATTTAAGCCCTGACCTAATTCCTCCCAGTCTCCAATGTGTCAGTAGGTCTGGGATAGAGTGGCCCTACAAGAGTCTCTCTCTCTTTTGCTAATCCAAAGTATGTCTCTTTGGTATTTTATGGGTAATAATTTCATTTACCGTCTCATATTACATCATATTTCTAATGTAATGTAACAAACTGTCCATGCATAGCTCACTTTTTGACTCCTCACCTTCTCCCCCTCCAGGAGGTGTTCAGAGCAGGGTGTCTACTTGTGCAGCCGGGTCTGAGATGATGACTTTTTAAAGAATAGATCTCTGACTCACTCTTGTTTCAGATCAGTGCATTAGTAATCCACTCAAGAAGCATGAAAAAAAGGAGAACGGCCTTTCAACAGTTAATGTTCCTCGTAAAATCACAATTTATGAAAACGTGCCTCTTATTTTGGAGTAAAGCCAAATGTAAAGTTGCTTCCTTATTAGAAGCAGAGTTCAGCACCGTTACAGAAACAGAGATGCCGTTGGGCCTGTCGTCCACTGATGGAGGACGATCCTCCAACATGGACGACGTGCACGGTAGTTCTGAGTAAGACGTCTGAGAGGACGCGTGCGGCTTTCTCCACAATTAAAAAGTTTCTTCTCTTGTTCATTCTGAAGTTTCAAAGTACGGTTGTGAGCATGTGAGCGTGTATTTAAGAGGATGTGGGAGTTGTAGGTTTGTTCCCCCACAGCTGCAGCAGATACTGATCAGCCACTTCCACACACCTGAGCCTGATGTGGAGGACGACTCTGCAGGACCAGAAGAGCTTCTGCTGGATGGTCCTTCAGCGCTGGAACATTGTCCTTCCACTGATGGAGTCTGAGTCTGAACCTTTTTAAAAAATTCATGGGCAAGAATGAAGTTTAAAGGCAAGAATGGAGGATTCAACCATAAACTTGGTCCACTGTAGGAGTGTGCTGATTCGTGGGGAAAACAGTTTGTTTGTGACTCCTCAAACTGATGAAGGGCGAAACATCTCAACAAATAAAAAAACTGTCCAGATGACCTGACTGGACATTGTTGGCCTATCGAGCATGAACTTTTGAAGACGTGAAGTTGGACCTTTAACAATGTTTGCTGCTGATATTATTGGGTCTTTAAGCTCGTGTTTGTTTTTTTGTCTGTGTTTATCAGACAACACTAGATTTTTGTTAATATTTCTGAAAGTTCCCATTTTTCTCCTCCTTACATTCAGCTCCCCACCTGAACTGCATCTGCCAATCAGACCAGCTGCTCCCACTCAGTAATCACCCTCCAGTTCCTTCAGCTTGTTGTCAAACTCCTGCTCCAGCTGTTCAGCATCACCAACATCTGGCTGTTTCTTTAAAGACTTCAGTTGTTTGTTGGTCTGGTTCTAGGCCCTCAAAACCATTTGTGACATTAAGACTATAATAAATTCTGGAGGTAAACCTCAGCTTGCTTTGTTTTTATGTGTCTTCATTACTTAAACGTCTTTTCCTTCACATCGTCACTCGTTTGTTCCTCCATTGTTCAGATTGTTTTTCTGCACTCGTTTCCATGCGTTTATTTTATTCTCTTGTGATTTATCATGCTCGTTATGTTTCTATTTGTCTTCTTGCTTCTCACCTGTTTTATTTCTCTTAACTTTAATCAACACGTGGTTCTCTTACTTTTTGCTTCTCAGCTACTTTCGTTCCTCAGGCTTCGTGTCCCCGTTTCATCCCCTCTCACCTCACATGCCTTCCGTCTCTGCAGAATTATTAATGGCCGTGCACGCTCAGTTTGGAGGCAGACGGGAAACAGAAGCCCTGTGAGTTGCATCACAATATATTTGGCAGGTGACCGTGTGAGAGGCTTCATGTAAGTCTGAAGGGATGTGGAGCCAGTTTAAAATCAGGCTACTGGTTCTGACGGAGCCAAAAATGGAGTGGGGATGGAAGAAAAATAGGAAAAGAATCAATTTTCTGCAGAGGGATGAGAGGAGGATGTGTGTGTGTGTGTGGTGTGTGTGTCTAACAGTGCACTCCTGCTACCTCCAGCCCTGCAGCCTCTCACAATAAATGGATTTTTATTTCTATTCTAGGACACACTGGACCTTATTTCCTTCTCATGGTCCCTCCTTCGATCTCTGACTCCACCTGGGTTCTCTCTGAGCTGCAGGAACATGCTTACAGATGTTTCAGCCGTCACTCTATTATCTCAGCCTTTAATACACTCTGAGTTCATTCAGTGAAACTTTAATGCAGCGACTATGAAAAGAAGCACAAACAATAAAAACAAGACAAAACCTAAAAAGGGAATTATGTAAAGGATAATTAAAATGATAGTAATAGAGTTAGAAGGTCACAGGCTTGCCTCCTACCTGGGGCCCTTCTCTGTGGAGTCACATGTTCTCCCCGTGCACACATGGGGTTTCTCCCACTGACAAAAAGCGTGCACGTTGGGTTATTTGTCCATTTTCATTCAACAGTTTGTCCTTTCCAGGTCCCACGAAGCTGTGGTTTGTCTCCAGCAGTCACTTTGTGAGACACGGGGACACCTGGACAGGTCTCCAGTCCATCACAGAGACAAACAAGACTAAACGTATTCAAGCTACAGTTTCTGCTAAAAGTCATTTCTCTTTTTGTCCCTTTTGTTATTTTTGAACTGATTTCTCATTTCCAAGAATCTCAGCTTTTTTTTTAATGCACATTATTTGTTCTTTGCAACTTAAAGGCAACTACTAATCTTTATTTCCAACCGTTTCTGTCTGAACCATTTCCAGAAGCAGAACCCAACAGGACAGGAAAGAGTTGACCTTGAATGGGACTTGGTGAATCCTCGCCGAGGCCTTCAGGAGTCGTGCATCCGCCGCGGCTCTCTGCAGAGAGAGCTGCTGAAACTCTTGACGTTGTCCAGACACGGTGGAGCTGGAAGTCATCTCCATGGAGATAACTGCATCATGATCCAATTACAGCAGCAAATGGAGGAGGCAGGACAGGAGATTCAGTTTCGTGGCAGCGTGCACTTTCAGATCTCATCCAACTCCTTCATCAGTCAGTAGCTCTGCTTATGTAACTTGCACACACGATTAGAAACGAACAAGGTTGTCGAGTTGATCCATCCATCTCTCCATTATCTTTACCTGCTGCTTCCTGTTCGGGTCGCGGGGGTCCTGGGGCTCAGGTCCAGCCGTCAGTGGGTTGACTTGATGATGCTGCTACATTCAGCATTAAAACACAATTATAGTCTAAATTTGGTTGACATACTTCAGGTGAAGATTTTCAACCCTTCTTTTTTGTTTTTTGACCAAAACAACTTATGTCCATCCTCCACTCGTGGTCTCTCTGGTCACCTTGACTCGCTGAGCTTCCATCCTTTCACCAGAACCGTGATTTTCTATATTGCCTTATAGTTTATCTGTTTTGCTACTTTGGCATCTTTGTTTTTAACTTGTTAAAAAAAAATCTGTACAGGTAGTCCTCGAGTTCCGTTCTGGTTCTGTTCCTACGGGTAGAACGTAACCCGATTTAAACTTAAGTCGGAGATCACACGAGCCGACACTTAGACACGTACATGTACAGTACTGTACTGTACAGTTACCAAGCACTTCCTATCCTAACACAGCACCCTACATAATGTTCAAAAAACACATACATGTACAGTACTGTACATTTTGATGAATAAAATACATTTTATTGATAA